>JAAAKQ030476698.1:8990-22886 GCA_010016005.3 Zanna intricata
AGATGTTACAACAGTCCTAAATCCAAAATTTCAACATTTTACGACTAATCGTTTTTCAGTTATGCGAGATACGTACGTACGTACAGCCGTCACACCGAAACTAGTCAAAATGGATTCAGGGATGGTAAAAATGGATATTTCCGTTGAAATCTTAAAACCTAAATTTTTTGCGATCACATACTTCCTTGTATTCGAACAAGGAAGTAAAAAGATCTGCGAATAATTATTATTGTTCTAATTTCAGTTATTTATATTTTTAACTTCATGATGGATTCTAACTTGCTACGACAACAAATTTCAGCATACGTATTGCAGAATAAATTTAAATCAAAATTCTTAAAAGAAAAGTAAACTAGTTGAATTTTAACGTTTATAAGATCGTGTAAACACGTAAAAATGCATATAAAATGCATAATCCCCGTATTAAGTAATGTCAGGTAGCGAATTGAAAGGAAACTGATGAAGATTATAAAGCTTTAACGGAAGCTTCGTAGATAATCGATAAATTCATTTTAAAAGAATATGGATTAATTAATTATTAAATAACATAAATGAATTCAGAAAACATAGGAGCTGTTGAATAGTCTGTAGTTATACTGGAAACGCCTAGTATATAACTACGAAGTATTACAGCTGCTTTTAACTCGACTTAGCGGTTAATGAAGGACCTTCCTTGATCACGGTTAACCAAGGTTGAACCGCTTCCATCGCCCACAGTAAAGTTACTTGGAAATATTCACCGATACAGTGTAGGTATCAGACAATAGCATATGCAAGGCCGTTACATAAGTACAGTTTTAAATATAATCAAGGTTTATTAAATACAGCTGATTGATAAATGTAAACTAAATCTGTTATTTTTTTTAATAATCTACAAAACGATTTCCAGTTACAGAGTAAAAAATCTGATTTGGATACCACATGACTTCTTTGTACGCCAATTAAATTACATATACACATTTTTTCTTAAATGTAACGTACATAAAATTTGATTTAATAATTATTAATAAATCAATGTAGTTAAATTAAAAATCCAGTGATTTGGAATTTAGGGTATTTTGGACACTTGTTTCAAAAGGATGACAATCAAAAGGAGAGATGCACAGCTAGATATTATTTCAACATTCTACGATTAATCGTTTTTTAGTTATGTGATACGTACGGTACGTACTAATGTCATGCCGAAACTAGTCAAAATGGATTCAGGGATGTTAAAAATGGATATTTCCGTTGAAATCTGAAAACCGAAATTTTTCGCGATCACAATACTTCCTTTACTTCGTACAAGGAAGTAAAAAATGGAAGTAGATTTAAGTATCTTTTAAAAGAAGTATTCTCAACGTTAAAATTGATAGTAAGATCAGGAATTAAAATTAATGGAGATTTACGTAGTTAAAATATAGTACTTAAATTTTAATTTATTGTGTTAATAAAACATTTTATAAAATTTTTGATGCTGTTGGGCGGTAGCTCGAACCGCATGAATTTAACCAAATTTGGCTCCTCAAATTAGCAGAAACGTTTACCGTAGATGTCAGATTAAGTGTTGAAATGTGACATGAGAATGCACAAGACCAGAAACTCAACTGTAATCGGGGTTTGTAAGACGCGATAACATTAAAATAAAAATAAGGTAAGAAAACAAATACATTTATACTATCCGAATTTGGGTTTTGTACGTAATCGAATAATCACATCACGCGTAAGTTTAGTTGTGTTTTTAGTAGACGCACAAGAATTGAGCTTCAAGAAAGAATACAGTATTGAAATTTTGTAGCGTATGAAAAGTAAGAAGTTTGGCCGGAATTCGAACTTAAGATCTTCAGATGGAAAACAGATGGTACCAGTCACCAAAGAAAAGAAGGACAATTACTTATGAGAGTATAAGACGTATAATTAGTAATTAATTGTAACTAATTCGATTTTTATAGCCTAGCGACATTTGCGTTTGTTTATTTCTATATTGGATAATTACAACACATGTGCTTCATTCATCTATTAAACAAAAGATAATTCAAATCGTTGACAGATTTCCTATCAGAAAATCTGACCCGATTGCAAGCGCGGGGGCCACTTCATGTAATATTCAGCTGGCTGACCGATTATCCACGATTTTACAAACCGTTTTGGATTCTAGGGCCCAGCGTTCGCGTGGCATCATTTTTATTATCGTTTCATAATTCAGTCTAAACAAAAGAAGAGTTAGTAATAACTAACACTAAATGTGTTATGAAATCTTATGACTAAATACAAAGACATCAAACTAAACAAACATGTTAAAAAAAAGTCAATAAATACCTTAGATAAATGAATGCTATAATGAAATGACAAGAATACGGCACATAAATTAAACTAGTTTTTGAAAAGTGAATTTTCTTTTATTTTCTCCTAAGCCGGTGCATGAAAATCGGCGAACATGCCATACTACATTTGAAAAGGGATAAGATATCCAGGAAGTAAAATAATACATTAATAAAGTAAATACTTTCAAAATAACTTTCATATACCTATTTCACGCTTAATTTACTGCTTTTGGAACAGAATGTATTTTATAAAGTTTGATTATTGTGTATTTCAACATAATAACTTCACTAAAGAAATATAAAAGATAAATTCTTTTTTCGTTTTTTTCCTCTGTAACAGTAGAAAGCTTTCATGTTGATTAACGCAAAACAATATTTTTTCTCATATAGAAGAATTATTATTTCCAAATTTCTATTAACATACGGAAATGAAATAAATTTTATTACTCGACAAGCTTATTATAATGGAAGTATGAAAGATAAGAACCAAGAGAAAGTTCCTAACAAGATAGAAGATTTTAGATAAGGCGCGGTATTAGAAATTAACACTAAAGGATATCAAAATAACCGCAATTAGTTGAGCTAAAGTGATCCTACGCAATGTCACGGAAATTTTTTTTTTTTCAGGATCACCTTTACCTTGTAAATAAATTAGCAAATCGATTATTAAACTTCTGACCTCGTCATAATAGAAAATTAACTTAATTCTTCGGGAGAATTAAACATTTGTTGACTGACGAGTTCTAACTAATCTTCTATAAATATATATATATAGCCTAAAAAAAATTAATCCATGCAAGCTAATATCGATATACATATTCCTAATGTATATTGTTTTAGAAACTTTCCTTGGAATGCATTTGATCACTTAAGCGTTTAAAATATTAAAAACATAACTTCAAAGTTATAAATAAATATTTAGATTATGAATAAGTATCTTAGTATATTTATTTTTGAGAGTACCAATTATAAATACATCTTAGCAAACAACAGCGAATTAAAATTATTAACTTTATTTATTCTTAAAAATATTTTATAACATTTTAAATTTGCAATAAAAAATTGTTATAAATAACAAAGTAAAACTGCAGTTGAAAACTCGACAACTACAATCTGAAAATAAAACAAAATAAAAATAAAATGGTCTTTAAAGACCTCACTCGATCTGATATATTAAACCGGAAAAGAAATAATATAATAATTTCGTGTAGCAGCCGGTGTCAGCACTAGAGAGGTCAAACTAGTTTTAGAGCCGATGACCATGCAAACACATACAAGGTACTGATAGTCTGGCGGAATTAACAATTTAGAATTACGTGCATCGGTTGACTTCCTTCTTCGAAGTATCATTGTAGAGATAGATTTGACCAATCTCAGAATCTTCTAATTTATTACACAATTTCTGTTTTTTGTAAGCGATGGACATCGTTAGTTCTAGAAAGATAAAACAAATTTATTATAACGAAGAAAATACAAATTTCGTTGCATTTGGTTCTTGTTAGTTTAAAATGATTCGCTTAATATGACATGCTAAATCCGTTTTAAGGTACTCTCTATTAGAACGTGAAATTTAACTCAGTTTAGCAGCAGTAGAAGAAAATACGGAAATTGACAGCTTCTAATCCAAGTGAAACACCTAATTTTTTTTCCACCATAACCAAATTTTTACAGTGATCATTAATAATCTATTTTACGAATGGAATAGCTTAATGATTCTAATAACTATCATTAAAAATTTGTTTAACTTAGGTATGGACTCACCAACTCAAGATTTGAATGATATTTTCATCACACTATCGATAAGAATAAATTTATTTTATTTTTGTTTACACTGTGTATCCATAAATATGTAAATACATAATCGTTTAATATATAACAATTAAAAATTACTATTTTTATGTCATTGTGTTTATATCTTTATGTCATTATGATATTATTTTTTTTAAATCAAATAAGACAAAATCTCTTCTCTGAGATTGACAGTAATCACTATACACAAATTTTCTGTGATTAACAGAGAGAAGGACTGTAAGTATATGCAATTCTGAGAGAGGCCTTTTCATTCTGATGCGCAATATTACATTCAACTCGAGAAGGAAAGCGTTAGTAAATTACTATTTTCCAATTACACGTATCATAAGATGTGTGTTATTGTTTTGAATGGCTAAGCGAATGTTCGAGGCTAATTTTTGTCTCAATGTCAGGTCGCCTACGACAGTAACGGATATGATAGGGAGCAAGAAAAAGAAAATGAGTATAAATTTTTTGTTATATTCCAAAAATTGAACTGAATTATTTCTTCAAACTGAAAAATCTAGTGTAAAGAACACGAAATTAATTCTTTATCAAGAATATAAAAGGAAACTTGCATCTAAAGGTCACATTCAGATAGAAAAACAACTCTAAAGAGTTGCTCTATGCAAATTTTACAACTTATAAAAAGGAGAATGTAATTGCTTCGATGAAATAATTTGAAATATCGTCAAGGATGTCTGTAGCATAACGTCATGCGTATTTATTAAATATTGTTTAAACTAAAATTACAAGTAGTCATCAACTGAAATATAATCTTTTAATACATGAGCTCACCATCAAGCAATAGCTTGTAATGACGCAATTCATCAAAAATATTTTATTTAAACGTTGCATCTACAGAGCATTCCAGGTGTGTAATCGTACCGTCAGATATTTTATTATAGTATTACAAGTAAATCAGGATTAAATTCTGAATTCATGTGAGGTAGAATTCTGAAAGTGATTTTTCGTTACACTGTTGTTATAAAATAAATTTATTCCCTGATTATAAGTTTCTAATTATGATATACGATATCACAACGTTCGTTATGAAGATACCTTAACGTATTCGTTGCGGTTAGTCTCGTTTCCCCAAGGTCGTTTATAGGTTGCCCTCATCAGAGCAGTTCAATAGCGTGGGTTGACAGGTATACCTGACAGAGGGCCTGAATACAATTTAAAAAAGAAAATACATTCCATTGCGTCTTTATTCCATCTGGTCGCTAGACGTAAGATGAACAACCGTACTGATGATAGTCTTTATAGATCGATATAAAAGGTACTTGGTGGGTGCGCGCGCACCCACAAAGTACGTTGAAATAAATCACAAAAAGAGTACACTCAAAAACCAGTTAACAGTTTTTATTTAATTTTATAAGTTAAAAAAAAGTTGTAAACACTTCTTTGACGAAGTTTCAAGCATAAAACTTGTCAAAAAGTTTTATGAAAAATATTTTACAAATAATTTTCAGAACGATTAATGTTATCTAATCAATAAATGGTAAGGTGAAAGAGTGAATTTTTTCAAAAACTTAAATTTAAATTAAATTTGATAATTAGCAAATTCTTTCTGATGAAAGAATTTAAAAGATCTAGTGATCTATGAACAGAGCTAATCCAATAATAGCTAATACAAAAATATATCGTGAACGTGTATCCATTTTGAATAATAAGCAAAACGTCATGCAGGTTATTCATTTATTTTTAATTTTGTAATAATTATAAAACGATGGGTATCCTTACAAAATAATAAGGGTTATATTAATTAATATTTTATTATCTGTGTGTAATAAAACATATAAATCTGACAAAGAAAATAGCTATGAAATACACGGATTATACAAAGAGATGCTGAATGGAAATTACATATTTATAATCAAGCATGATATCCACGAATACTAAAAAACCTTTTAAATATTTTTGTTTACACCTAAATTAGACTAGTTTTGTATTTATATAGCGGTTAAAATGGAAAAATTCTCGTAATACTGCGTATGGTTTTGTATATATACAATTCAAAAAAAAAAAAACTCAAATAATCTAAAGCTAATGCAATAAAAATATGAAGATTATCTCTTAGATATGTGCATGTAAATTATATGAGATCTCAGGGTTAAAGCGATCGGAAGGAAATATATTTTTTTTCATTTGATCATATGTTTTCATGAATTAATTATTCAGTTTTTAAGATATGAAAGCATGTAATTATCTATTCAATATCATTTAATAATTACTTAATTGTTTAGAAGCATTCGTGTACAAAATAATAAGTTTTTAGGTAAGGAAGGTTATACTGAAGCGAGATTTGTAATTACTATATTTACAATCGATAAAATTAGTTAATAATCTGTTTATTCAATTTTTCTGAGAACATATATTAATCGTAAATTATAGTTACCATATTATCAAAAAATAAGAGATAATATTTTTTTTTGTGCATCGATTAATCAGCTAAAAATAGAAAAACATCACCATATTTTCAAGTTTAAATCACAGAAATTATGTAACATATAAAAAAAACACTTTATTTCAAAATAAAAATGATAGAAGAGGTTATTTTACAAATAATCTTAACCGGTTCGGCTAGATGATTAAGGAAGATTTAACCGTTTCTCCTTTATAGATTTCTAAAAAAATAAAACCAAGCATTTAGAAATAATCGTTTGCTATTTACTTCGTAAATTTATTTTTGTAACGAGTCACCGGGTGAATCAGAAAATATCACGTTTCAAAAAAAACATTAAAAATGAAAGAAAAAACTAAATTTTTATCTCGTTTAAAACAACTCCACAATGGTTAAAAGTTTTTACTAATCTTATTAATTAAAAAATTGTATGAAATTACTTACTAAGAACGATTAGATAACAGCCGACTGTGATACACAAGTCTACAGTCGTAGATTTTACGAACTACTACTACCCGATTAAATATAATAATGCCCGGACGAGTTTAGGGAAACTATATCGGAAATGGACTGACACATTTCCATAAAAATTTAACCTTTTGATGTTGTTAATTTTTCTTACATCGTTGTAGTACATTTACTTTGGAATCTAAAACTTTATTACCTACTACTATATATTTACTACATTATATACTACATATTTACAATAAATACTACATATTTAATCGGATAGTAATCGATTAATATCTTTAATGCGTATCCTGAAATATTTCAAAACACTAAGGTTTCTGTAACTATGTTATTGTTTACATCGAATACTCTTATGAAAAAAAAAAAAATGAAGAAAAAAAAACTCTAGTTTACTAATAGAAAAAATAGTAAAAATATTTCTAATTTCTCCCTTCGTATTTATTTCCGACTCTGATTGTCATATTATTGAAGGCTGCTCTTGACAGTTCCTTTATCTCGGCTAGAATGAAATGCTTACAACTTTCAAATCGTGTAACGACGATAAATCGATTCCGGTTGCCGCTGTTTAAATCAGCATTTAACTAAATGTTATGTTCTAAAACAAAATCATTTCTATATGTTTCCTGCCGTGCAACACAGAAAATTAGGATCGTAAGTAAAATAAAGAAACGTAAAACAGATATTTTATTTTCCACATCTAAATCGTACTTTTTAATTCTTTGCGGAATAAAAATACTGTAAAAATATCACTAATTACATTATACACGATGATGAAATTACAGTAATATAAAAATGTTAGTAGGTACAAGATAGGAAAGAAAATTAATTTATGAATGATTATATGTGACGAAAAAATCATTAAAAATTAGAATGCGATTTTGCGTTGTGTTATCAAATAATATGCATAAATTGTTATATCTATTAACATTTCTAAATAGGGGAACTTAGATTTAGAAAAATAAATTCAAAATGCCATTCCTTTCAAATTTATTCATTTCTCCTCAAAGATTGAATAATTGCGTTCAAAAAAAAATTATTAATACTCGTACAATGTAGAAACGATTAGAATAGAGTGGTTGAATAATAAAAAGTGTTTAATTATTTGCGACACTCGATTCATTCATAATAATTGGAGCGTGCGTCTTACCTAGCCATGTCGTAATTGTTTCTCATGATTAAATAAAATAGTTATTTAACTTAAAATAAACGATTCAAAGACCGATAATTTATTTATTTGTAACATAACGTCACTTTTAATCCGATTATAGAGTATTCTAAAACATAAGAAGGATGTAATTTTAATTAACACCGAACCTAATTGATCTGACTGTGTTTGTTTTGGTTCTACTTTTCCTGGCGCTACCACATCTTTATTCGAATCTAACCACTTTAAAAATAAAATTACTTAACCTAAGGAAATAACTGATGAATTCAGACTAATTAAATAGTGTTAAGCAATATTAAAATATCTCAAACATAAATATTCTCAAGTGCTGTCGTATAACTCAGTCTAAATTTATCAGAACCGATCACTAACTCAACTTTTTGATACAAAATCTTATCATCTGTAATATGTTTTACGCAAAATGTTATTAATATTTCTTTTTACATTTGTATATTTTTCATAATATCTGTGTAATTAATCAAGAAGAACCCGATCTAAATTACAAAAATTAGAAAGAGATATTTCAAGTTTGATATATCTATAAAGTTATTCGCACAGTCGTTGATTTCTGTTAAAAATCGCTGGAATTACAGAGTATTCTCAACAATGTTCTCTACCGTCGAGTAGCATTGTTTTACAGGAAACACAAGTGTACTAGACGATTTAGACCAAAAGCTTTCTTTTCTTTCCCGCACATAACCGTATTCAGATCGATAGTTGATGTAAAATTCGGAAATTAACGCGAAAATTAATTTCCTAAAAATTATTTTTACCATTTAATGACTATTTTTCAAGTAGGAGCTCCATGGTAAAATAAACTACTAACCTTAATGAAGAAACTTAGCCAAATCCGGTCAGGTTTGAAGGTTTCGTATACTATAACATATTCTCACCTCCACAAAACTTTCGTCTTATGTGGTGAATTGATCATAAAAATGAATTATTCGTATCACTACAAATTTATCAAAGACAAAAAAAAGTTCTAAATTAAAAAATTAATAAATTACAGATTTTATACAACAAAAAAAAAACAAAAGGTTTTAGAGTTTACGGTTAATATTTCATAACAAATTACTGAATGGCGTTTAATTTGAATATTTTCACTAAATTTAAAATAGAGACACATAATTTTAAAATTTTATGCGAAAATAAAAGTAAGCCTATTAAAAAAAAATATATATAAAAACTATATTGAAAAATTGAAGAGCTTAATCTAGTGACAGTAAGATAAAAGATACGAGATGTTCTTACCTAAAACAAAAATAAAGTTATTTTTTGATATATTTAAGTAATGCATTAATTGGTACCAGTAATAGAGAATATGAAAATTTAAATCAAAAGTTTTATACGCTGTAGTTTATATTCTGTACATTCTTTGTGAGTTTTCAATATTTCACTGCAAGTCATCATATCACAATGGAACGGGCAGAAAAGAAAATAATGAGACCCTTAAAAAGCGTTTGACATTTAGATCATGCATTTTTTTTCTTTTAGTATCAAACATTACAATACTACCAACAGATTCCTGGCACAATTATTTATACAACTTCCAAGCAATGCAGCATAATTCTTGAAAAAAGTATTTATTTCTCAGAAATGAGTATCATACATTTAAAACAGTTTTTTATTTGTATCGATTCGTTGATAGAAAAAATCATTTGAACAATTTGAAAATTATACTTTCTTGTGTATATTTATTAAAAACATTGATATTTATAAACCGATATGTTTCAATTTTATAGATAACAATAGTTGCATTGTGACCACGGATAATTGTGAAACTAGCGCCTTAGATGAGTATAAAACAACTAATGTGATAGTCGTAGTAAATATGCGAAAATATGACTCCTTATTCGGTATAAAAAAATTTCTTACAACTTGTAAAAGAGTTGATTTAAATCAGACAAGGGGAGAGAACTTTATCATTTCCTCATAGTGTTGAATCGAGATTTGTTAACCGTTTCCATTTCTGATGAAATGGATACTAGTATCAATCCTAGTAATGAATACTGCATTTAATATTGAATATTATTTTTCGGCATAAAACATAACCGTATTTAGAAGATAACGTTTAGCATGCGTTCAGTTATATAAATATATTCAAGTAAGATTCATTAAAATGCATACGATTTGGTTTCCGACCTTTGTCGTTCCCATTTTGGGAACAAATATCATCATATAATGAATTTAAAATTCACTTTATTAACTGTTACTTAACATTTAACATAGAAACTAAAAGTCGGTATGCAACAATCTGTACAGAACTAACGATAACAAAAACAGCAAGCGAATAAATTTTCCGGTCGGTGCAATACCGTTAAATGTCTGTTCATTTCTTATTTAATAAGTTGGCAAGAATACTGTTTACGGTGTCGGTACGTGCAAACCTTCCGTTACGGAAGCGCTCGAGTAAGTTAAATTGTCTGATTAGGCTTCTTCGTTCACTTCAGCAATCCGTGCTGATCCCCCTAAGACAGATAAGGTGAGGCCTCAAGGCATAACTTCCTCATAACGGAATCGACACCACCCGCATTCATCGCGCCTAGCGGCTTCCGGTTCGATAAACCGCGCTGATAGGTATCCTTATAGTAATACATTCACCTTTTCGACAAACATATTATTACAGAAAAAAAAATCATATCGGTCCTCATTATAACAGTAAATTTTAATGTAATCATAGAAAAGAAAGGCTTGTTTTTTGGTCATTAATAGTTGTAAATGTATTTTTAAACCTTTACACGCGACATAAGTAAGAAATAAATAAATAAGTGATTAATATTGATTTGTACGCCTACTTTGGTAATCCGATTAAATAAATAACATTTAATCATTACGATTAAAAATGCTCACTTTTATTAAAAATTAACAAAAGAATTAAAATACCCACAGAACTATTACATTCCTTACATTTATTGTAATAACGAAAAATTTAGATTTTCAGATTTCAACGGAAATATCCATTTTGACCATCCCTGAATCCACTTTAACTAGTTTCGGCGTAACATCTGTACGTGGCATGTATCTCGCATAACTCAAAAACGATTAGCCGTGCAATGTTGAATTTTGGATTTAGGACTGTTGTAACATCTAGTTGTGCACCTCCCCTTTTGATCGCAATCGACTGAATCAAAAGCCCAAACTCCAAAAACATTTGGATTTTTGAGTTTTTCTTAACTGCAGTAAGAAAACGTCACTTTATTAAGAATTGGAGGGCTCACTTTCAAATGAAATAAGTTTAAATGAAGTACAGCAAAAAATGTACATAAGTAATTTAATAGAGGTACAAGAAAATTATGTAGTGTCCACATCAAATGTTTTCAAGTATAAATGCGAAAAAAGTACGTGTCTAAGTATTCTGACTCTGTTTAACCCGATTCTTCTGATTTTTTCAGTATGCTGAAAACGAGGAGAGAGGGGCAAGGGATTTTTTTAAAAATTAATATTTACACTACTAGCAATACTCTTTAAAAGAATCTATATCATTTTCAATGAATTGCCACGAGGACCAGGTAGGAGTCACGGATCCCAAAGAGATCAATCCTTCCGATTAAATTTTTATAAAAACCTTACACCAATATCCGTCCTATAAAAGAAGTTTTAAAAAATGCATTTTTAGTTAGCTCCTTTACTTCTCTGGACTCAGTACAAAAGAGATGTACCCTTTTCTATAGCAAACCACTCTTTATATATATTTTACTTTAAAAAGACGATATATTTAAAACCCGGATAACAGCTTTGATTTTTGCTTTTGAAAAAGAGGAGTACAAAAAAAACTCTACTCTACTAATAGTCTTCAACAAGTTTTAGGAGAATTTTTCACCTGATGAAACCGTCTTGAGATAAGATTTACGGATTAGAAAGCAAGTAGATCGATCCCTTATCCCTTTTTTATAAAATATTTAGTAGCGATAAATCCCTAAAAATTTACGTTTTTTATATCGGATTCTTTGATTATATAATTTTATTCTTTGTCCTTGTACATTTAGACGCATATATAGATTAAGTTCACATTTTTTCATGATTATATCGTTTCACAGATTTTAAGAATAGACATCAGCACGTACACATACATAAACTTATCCGTAAATAAAGATTTTTTCGCATCTTTTTTAAACGCAGAAGTCCTACAATTCAAGAAACTGAGAACATAAAATTTTGACTGTCAATATTTTTCCTCATTATGGTATTCTACACTTTAATACCAACGGAAGTAAATACGAAGAAAAATAATCTCTAATATTATTTCTGTAACGCAGTAGTTAGTAACTACGTCAACAGTAGTCCTCCCGAGAATCCTAAAAATAAAAAGTACAGACAATGAGACTGGCAAAAACGGCAGTTATATTACATTTTAATCGAAAAATTGAACGGGAAGGTAAATCCGGCGTAAACCTCAATTCGGTATCGAATTTTTTTGGGCTACACTACCTTCCCGTATAATGGAAAATATTCTGAAAAATCTCTAGAAAACTTATTTCTTTCTAAAACTGAAGGATAAGTCCTGACAAAAAGAGTTTTTCAAAAGTTACAATCTAATAAACTAAAATTACGAAGCGTTGGTACAGCCGATTTCAAGAGAGACGCTTTCGGTCGACTGCATTTCATAACATTATTTCGATGTTCACAATTATGATAAAAAATTTTGCAGTATTAGTTTTTAGGTTCTGATTAGAGTCGCTGTTTTAATAATTCAACAATTATTATCTGGAATTCAGAAAATTCAACAAATTTCTGGAACGATCACAAAATATATGATGTCAGATAAAATATTATCAGTAATAAATTATTTTAAATAAGTTACTGATATTATAGTATCAACCGAAATAATAATAAGTCAAAAAATGCTGCGGTGTTATACTCGTAACAAGGAATAAGTTTGTTACAGGATGATGACTATTCTCGATCCTCTTCTATAGGTAAGTAACCCGACCTAGTCTGGTCGTCAACCTGTCCTTGGCCCGGTTCGTGTAAATCATTACCGAAGTTAAATATTTTGCTCACCGTTCAACTGGAAATTCTGTTGTCTGGATTACTACAAAAAGAGTTGTTAGTCTTCATTATTATAAAAATAAATATAATTTGAAGATAAAGTTATATAGCCGAACTGTCACCCATGGAGCAGGCTAAGGACTACGATTACAAGACAAGTAATACTTTTTTTACTCGCTTATTGTGAGAAAAAAAGGGAAAATAATGGATGTAATATTTATTGTAAATAAAGATCTGAAAATGGAAATTAATGTCCTAACCCTATATAATAAATTTATTAATAAAAATATTTCACTAAATTAAGGCAACAATTCGTAAATTTTATTTCACCCGGGTAATCAACGGTCTGACAAAGCTACAGCCAAAATGAGCGAAATCTGAAAAAAAATTATGACATAAAACAAAAAAAAAAAAATAACTATTTTTATCACTTTGGAGAAAGTGAACAGACGAACTAGTATGGATTAAAGCATTGGCTGTGGTAATTGAGATCGTGGAAAAAAATGTTTAATTTATAACAATTTACAGCATAATTTATTCAGAAATTCTTAACAATTTTTAATAATTTAGAAATCAAACCTAACGATCCGGATTTTAAAAATGTCGTCTTGTTAAAGTAGAAATATGTATAAACAGTGGCTTGCTAATGGGAAAAGGCATCTCTCTCTCTCTCTCTCTCTCTCTCTCTCTCACTTTTTTTTTTCACCTCCGGAATCACCGTTAGGTTATATCTTCAGAGGATGAGATGAACGAATTGTAGCGTGTGTGAA
>JAAAKQ030476709.1:0-22886 GCA_010016005.3 Zanna intricata
ATCATAAGGTCGACACGCCGGCCCGGATCACGCTCTCGTTGGGCAACCTTCCGAAGCCTACACACAGCCGCCTTCTTGGCTGTGAGGGCTCGCGTCCACCACCGGGCCACTCTCTCCCGACCCTCGCTTCGGAAGATTGAGCTCTCAGAAGCCGCAACAACAGCAAGCGAAAACCTCTCCGCCAGGTCATTCAACTCAATAATATCAAAATCTCGAAGAATGGCATCAAGCTTAGCCCCCAAGAGGCGAGAAAACTTGGGCTAGTCCGCTCTCCTATGCAGGAAGCGCCCTTTTTGCAAGAAAACCTGCCTATTGTGCCCATCGCGCAGCCGGCCAATAACGTCAAAAAGATTAGCCGATAATCACTAATGCAATCATCTACGACCATCCCATTCGACACCATACCATGTACGTACCGCCCTAACGTAACATCGTTATTTGTACCCGCAAAGGCCCTGCGACCATCGACCATGCCGACGTAAGTCGCAGGCTGATCAACGCAATTAAACAATTCAAAATTATGCTGCACCGTTTTCGTCAGTCATGCCACTATGCCAAAGAATCGACTTCGAATTTAGGTCCGCGCCTATTATAACAGCGGACGCGCCTACCAACCGCAGGATCCCGTCCCACTTCCGCAAGTGGTTTTCTGTCGAAATTCGGTATTGAAAGTACCGGGATCCGACAAAAAGCTTCTCACCTCCAATCGTGAGCTGGACTACCACATGGTGGGTATCTGACGCCTGCCTCACAAAGACAGTATCCAAATCCCTCCTGCACAGGACTACGGACATGCTACCTGAACCGACATAAAACTCTTTCCATCCACCGAAACCTGGCAGATCACCGTGGACAACATACGGGTGCTGCAGCAACATCACATCTAAGCTCCGACGTTCAGCTACCTCCTACCTCACCTAACTCCGCCATTACGACATATGCACCCTGGGCATTAACCTGCCCGAACTTAACCATGCAAGGAGCGGAAATACATTTCCACAGCTCTCACATGGCAAGGACAGTCCTTGCTCATAACCGAATGCCCACATTGCTTGTGCAATCGCTTGCAATTTACACATGTCGGAGCTTCCGTCCTACGTGGACACGCCTCGCGCTTGTGGCCTTCCTCACTGCAGTGAGAACACACTTCCTTGTTAGGGCAAAACATAGCCCTGTGGCCAAACCTGCAGCACTTAAAACAGCGCTGAACATCGATGAACTCCTCGACACGACAGGAGTCGAAATCGATATAAACTCGACCAGCAGTCACAAATTTCTCGAACAAACCCGGGTCCACCTCAAAGACCCCATGGTATCTCCCTGTGTCACGCCTGCCTGTCTTGAACACAAGCCGACAAGCACGCCCAAAGGCCACCTCGTCAAGGCTTGTGTTCTGTTCTCTAACGCATTTCATAACCTCCTCGTCAGAGAGCCCTCAATCAATAGGTAAGTCCTTAGGTAAGTCCCTGTGTGTATATGTCTGAGTGTGTGATGAGGATTATGTTCATCCATATATGAATGTTATATCAATTCACTTTACCAGTGATAATGGAAGGTTGCTTTGTCACTGAACACAATTTTGTTCGACATGTTTACACAAAACTTGGTTCATTGTTCTTTACTGCTTTCACTCGAAGCTTGTATCACTTGTAAGGTTTAAATCACAGTTGATTATGCAATGCCTTTCATACTTTGTAATCTTTTAAATATTTAATTCTAAGATGGCACATTGTTGATTTATCCAGACTACGAATGAATATTTGCTGCTTCAGAAACTGAAGGTCTAACCTGACCTGGCATACTTCGTGATACACAACCTATTTCAATGAAATGATTATATCATGCAATGACGGACTTTGTTTTCGAGGTGGTTGTTTGCAGTATTTGGTCATAAATTGTCATTGAAAAAAATGGTATAGCCAATTTGAAAAACATAAACAACACTTGAGCACACTCTGCATTGATATATGATTCTATGAAGACTGATTGAATTATACATTCACATGTGCCACCTAATGAGAACATTGGGAACTAATGGTGTTAGGCAGGAATGAAATTTCAGATATACTGCATTCAGGGATGTATCAAAAAATTCTGTAAGTTATTTACTTTTTTCAATATTAATGATTATTTTTGTATAATTTAGAAATATCTTGTTTATATAACTATAACTAAATAATTTGTATGAAGTCAATATTATTTTTATTACATTTTCTTTATATAAATAAAAATACAATTTACAAAACAAAATGAAAATAAAAGTAAAATTAAACTCTTATAACATTAAAAAATTATCACAGAAAAATTAAAATTCACATTAGGAGACAAGCTTTTGCTTTCTATTAAGAAAAACTCTAAATACCTAGCGCACATTCAGATCAGCACAAATGTGTGTATCACCCCACTTTAACAGCATAGTTCCCTTACCTGTATTTAAAGAACCCCTTCCGACATTTTTTTTTTTTTCTTTTAATGACGATGAAGGAATGCATTGACGCACGCCCTGCAGGGTCTTCGCAGGATGTGTAGGGCTCAAAGTCAGAACGCTAGCCGTCCTGACCTAGCATACAGCTAAGTGGGCACTTGACATGGAGCCATAGCGACCATGAAACAGTATTACTCCCACCCCCTACCGACTAAACCTTCCCCGCCATTTCCCAGGGGCGACTGGAACCGCCTTTTGGCATCTCATCAGTCAGCCCTGAGTGTCATGGCAGCAGATTAACCTAACCTTTTGCCCTTCTCGCTTGGGCTCCTACAGAGGAGCCCCCCTTCAAGGTCCTCCTGGGCTCATTGAGGCATGTCAACTCCCCGCTTGTGGACTGCCGACGCGTCTCTCCTTTAGGAGACTACCCATCCAACTTACATGAAAATTACAAAACTTTCTATACCTATCTCTAGTTAGTACAAAATGATAGCCATAATAAAGATTATTCCAATTTTTATTACAGTTTGATACACATTCAAGCTAGTTACTCATATAAGGTAAACGCTACTAGTCAGTTTGTGGCTCTAAAAGCAGACTTCAATTTTTAATCACAGTAAGAATACAGGTTAAGCATTTCTTTAATTAAGCAGTTTAAAATTTTTGATTGTAGAATGAAGTTGTCAATACTACTCAATAATAATTAAATATTTATTATAATTGCTACTGAGCATGAGCTGACACTTAAATGTAAGAATATTTTTTTTTCTCTGTTTTTCAACTAATTTTATTGAATTTTCATATAAAAATATTTAGAAAATCAGTGATACCATGAAGACTGTATATCTTGCTATCACAGTCCTATATAAGTAATGATGATGACAACCAAAAAATGAAAAGTGTTTTGGAATCATTTTTTTTAAACATTGGAAGGAGGGACATCAGAGAAAATTCTTATTCCATTTATTGTTGTATTAGACTATTCAACCAAAATGCAACACCACACTTTTGAAGTAATTATGCCCAACACATCTTACATAATGATACTTTGCTGTAACAAGATCCAGCACTATTTAGGATTGTAGTTTGAAAAAAAAAAATCTTTTTGTCAAAATACAAGTACACAACACTTGATAACAGTTTCAAGAAATTATAATGATCTTTATTTAACAATTTAAGATGACAAGACCCCAAAACTAAATGTACAAACATCCTTAGATCTATTTTAATTACACATATCAAATGGTATGCATTTGATATGCATTGATATATATTAAAGTTATGCAAAACTTTCTGTTATTATATAAATAAAATGATTTCGGTCAGTAACATATAAATTGTTGATAGACTAATGTAAATGTAAAATAAACATTTTTCATTATGTCTTAATTATCCCATGAATCAATGAAGTTTACTTCAAATAATACCATTATAGAGCCAAATTAATAAGTCAAACCAATCCACTCTGTCAGTTATTTTTTTCACCTCATACAATCTGGTAATCTTATAAAATGTATAAATCAATGATGAAAAAAGTTTTCTAAAACAAAATAATAATATACATCCATAGTTATTAATTATTTGAAAAAGATACTTATTGGATAGTGTTCAGAGAATGTTAATATTCATTAGTCACAAATACAGAGAGTTGTAAATTTACTTATATAAAGTAAATACAAATATATATTATCTAAGTGAAATAAATAAATAAAAATGTAATGACTATGATAGTATATTTTACACGTAAAAATAACAAATTAATCATTCAGATATTGTTTCCTGAACATATTATAACCTATAATTAAAATTCAGTACTGTAATGTGGCAAAACATACAATTTTTAGGTAGAATTATATAAAGAAATTTAGTCATGGTTTGGATCATTAACATTAATCATAACGTGTAACTGAATATAGCAATTAGAAAGTATTACACTTAAAGTAAAATTATATACAATCACAAAATTTATTTTTGTTGCTATAATTATAAGTGATATTTCAAATTGTTAATTATTTTACATTCTGATGTCTAACAATAACCACAAAAATTCACTATATTCAGTGAAATTATTATTATATAGCGTACAAATTCTTTTTAGCTGTTTATTTAACATTAAACATAATGCATCAGTAATAGTAAGTAATAATAAAAATTACAACTAGATGATTTAAGGAACCAAGATTTCTCAGATTTTTTTTCAGTATTCATTAATATTGATTATTAATAAAATTAATACTATATCTGGATTATGTTTATAAAATGGATCAATTGAATGAATATTTTATTAAAAGTACAACATTTGCTTAAAAGGATAGTTTAAGTTTAATTATTAAATAAGAACCTTCCACAAAAAACCCAATTAGTATCTTCTCAGTGGACTATAAAATAGTTAACAGACCTTTGTTTTTACTGACAACGAAAATTTATTTTAATATAGTACAAAGCTATTACAACATTACAGTTCAAGATAAAATTTTTCAGAGAGGATGATTTACTTTTGTCACCAAAACAAACTTTTATAAAATTAAAATCTGAATAAAAACTGATATAAAACAGAATTAATAATAAATAATATATATGTTGAAAATGCTCGCCACTAATATATGCTGGAGAAAGTGTAATATGTTTCTTAGACTATGGGTTAATTAGACAAAATTGATTAAAAATAAATAAAAAAAATTTGAAAATTTATGAGAATTTAGAAAAAAAATCAGATGATCGATTTTGATTTTGGAACGCGCTTTACTAATTTTTTTTTTTAATTTACTATTTACTGAGATCCTGTTATTAATTTGAAAAATATGCTCGAAAATACTTTTTTGCTTCTAACTTTATCAAATTTTTTAAAACGTATATATTTACAAAATTTCTAAAAAATTGCTCTTCAGTGAAGCTTAAATTCAGGGTTATTTAAATAAAAATGTCCAATAAGCAGTTCCTAAGGATTGGTCTTAAAACAAGGTTTATGTACATACATTTTTGAAACCTCTGAACGTTTCCTTGTTGAGGTAAGTAAATCAGGTTTTCGCAGCAACGGCAAGGTCAACAGTAAAAAAAACGGAGGCCACCTTTAGTAATGGATTGGCGGGAGTAGGTGCTGATTATTTTCAACTTTTTGCAGTTATTATTATACAATGATTACAATTAAATTTTCAAAGTGTGATTCGTTTTCTGTTTCTATACTAAAATCTATTTAAGAAATATAAGATCTTCCTTTTTTTTTTTATTGAAAATTGTGGTACGTTAATGTCGTTTGGTAATACATCAACAAAAGTTACAAATCTGTATTAAGCGAAATGGCTAAAAGATATCCTATGAAAACTAGGATTCCAGCGGACGTCTTAATTTTAATCTATCTCTTTTCCAACCACTTTCTATTCTAATCACTGCTGATGACACAACTTGAACAATAAGAACCTTCGATAGAATATGCTTTAACGAGGCGTAAGTCTGCAGCTAGAGTAAGTCAGATATTTTTAATCATTACTCTTTGTTTTAATCTCCTTGCTTCGAATGCACCGTAATTTGACTCGGTGTCTATTCCACGGTCGACAACCTTTAGGTAATTAATTTCGTGGGGCGCTTTTCTCTAACGTGTACACAATTAAGTGCGAGTGGCATATATATGTATATAAATTCTGCACTTTTATACACATAAATAAAAAAAAAAAAATTCTTCATAACTGGATTACTTCAGAAAACATATATTTCTTTTATTGTACAATAATACTTTCATATTCTTTTTAATAAATGCGATATAAGGTGTCAGAAATTATAAAATTAGCAATAGATTTGAATGAAAAGATTAAATTTAATTAATTTGCATGATATGGGTTTATTTTTTGAAGTAAGGGAACGTGTATAAAAATATTTATATACTTAGTTTTTGTGATGTATTCTGGCAGCAGCTTTCTTATAGCGGGTAAATTTTGGCGGCTAGACAACAGTAATTATCGATAGTGAGGATCGAAATCATCTAGCAGGTGTAAAAAATTGAACTCTGGTGTATAGTATTCTCCGGATGTAAATTATTCTTCATAGATTTCATTAAAAAGTGATTAATTTTTTCAAAATGTTCTTTTATTGAGATCATAGCTGCGAAATCGTTTTGTCGGTAATGTGTTGTGGTATTATTTTTCACTTTAAGAATTCTCACTTTGGTTTAGTTGAATTTGGTTAGGAGTCTCTTTCTGTGTTTTCACCGCGTTATACGTTGTTCCAAGATCATTGCATGTGTTGAAGAGTAATTAAAGTGAATTAAAAATGCCGTTGCTTTATAAAAAGGCTTTCACAGAAAATGAATTTCCTGCTGGATTAAAAGATTCCGATGAAGTTTTCTATTGCGAATTAACAGAAGAAGTTTTTACAGATTATGAGTAAGTAATGAACCTATTGTATTAATTTTTAACAATATCGGCTCGTACTTCCGTCTTGACAATGTGGATTTCGTAATTTGGGATTGTAGGCTGCATTAATTTATCTACGTTACTATATTTTATTTTAATATTTTACAAATTTTGAAAATTTTACTTTTTATTTGATTATCATTATTTTATTCTGAAATTAGATATGTTTTATCAAATGTCTGGCCGTCTTATTGCTTGACATTGGCCAATTTGTGTTGTTACTCTTCTCCCATATTACCTTTTGGTCAATTTAGGATTGTTAATTAGATTTAAATACTCTAATAATGTGGTTCTGTATGTAATTTACACCTTTTGAATTATTTTTATTTTCTTGTATTCTTAAATTTTTATTATGAAGTGATATATTTTTTTGCAGTTATTGATTTTATTTAGTTCTTGTGGGATAACATGTTTAATGCTAGTTATTCTGTTAGTATCCATGACATTTGAACTTACAAAAATTAAATTATGGTAGTTAATGCCAAATAACGTATTTGCATAATCTATTTCTTATCTTTATAATGATGTCAACGTATATGACGAATAGCTGATATATGATTGAGCATCAATAATATCTGAGAATGTCTAAAACAACATTTTGTGATGTAAATTAACTAAAATCTTCCTATAATATTTTATTAAAGTAAAATAGGTCATTATGCTGTACTTTCAGAATAGTTTAGATATAATAATACATTGTATGCTGATCAGAAACTTGTTAATTTACAAAATTTCATCGTGTTTTTTAAATAAAAAATATAAACTAAAAGTGTAACATCATTTATGTTTACTTCAGCAGTTTTTATGCATGTTATTGTTTGTTAAGTGCCATAACTGTAAGATAACTTGGCACATAATAAGAACATTTGCTATGTTTACTGCATTATTTTTTAAGTGTGGAATGAAGTGATGTTCTGATAGTTATTTTTACTATTTTACACAAAATGATACTAAACCAGATGATATTCAGCACCATAAGATGCATAGAATATTTTTTTTACGTTATAGGTGTAAGAAACATTAGGACAGATTCATGAAACAAATTTCATTGATCTAAATATCTTGTAATTGAATGGGTTATTTTGATTTCACATTTAAATGAATCAATAAAATAATGCTCATATTTTTGTTGAACTTGATAGAATTGAAAAGTATTCTGTTAATCAGATTTGGATCCTTTTTTCAAGTTTTTATCCTTAGAAAATTGCTTTGAAGATCTAGTAGTCAGAAATGAGTATATTTTGTAGAAATATAAATAAAAAATTTCTATGTTAACAATGTTTTTTTTTTTTTTTTTTACTAGTAACATTATAATTGTGTACTATTTGTCTATGAAATTAACAGAGTGTTATTTTAATAAAAAAATTAAATTGATGTAATAAACTTGACTTTTGCCATCTTCTGTTATAAATGGATTTGTAAATCTACAACAGAAAGATTTTTTAACTTTTATTGTATGTATGTATTAATATATAAATTCTGTTTGCTACCTTACTTTCATGTTAACTTTTTTTACATAGTTAACTCCTTATAATATGTCTATAAATCCAGCAATCCTTAGTAAAACAGCCACCAAGAATGCATTTATTCAACAAGTTCCTAAATCCTGTAGCTTATGCTGGATTCAGTAGGTAACTGACCAACACCCACAGATAATTAACATGGAGGAAGAGAACAAGTAACTTGAGAAAAGAGTAATCTTATAGAGACACTACAAAATAAAGAACATCATTCCAATGAGTGCTAAAGCCAGTGGGAATCCATCCGTTTCACTCGCTGTCTTTAGTATGTTAAAAGAAATGCACCGGGTTGGACTAGTGATTACTCGTCATTACAAATCAGCTAATTTTAAAGTCGAGAATTCTAAGGTTCAAATCCTAGTGAAGGCAGTTACTTTTATACTGATATGAATACTACATTGTGAATACCGGTTCTCTTTGGCGGTCGAGTTTCAATTAACTACACTTCTCAGGAATGGTCAACCTAAGATTGTTCAAGACTACACTTCATTTCATTCATACACATCACCCTCGCTCGTCCTCTGAAGTAATACTGTACGGTGGTTTCGGAGGCTAAATAGAAAAAGAGGCTTTCTGTAAATCTTTACAGAAAGTGACAGCAGCTTTTTAATTATTATGATGTTATAATGATCAGTCCAAACTTAATTCTACTTTTTACTCAGATATCTGTTCTTTTTTTTAAAAATCCCTGGAAATTGTCTTGTCCTTATTTCAGGAAAATTTTTACTCATCTATAGAATTGTGTGGCCTATGAAAACGATCCAACCATTTGGTAATAGTAAGAATGCTGATTTCTTGTTTAGCCGGTGTTGGGTCAAAATTCCGGTGAGGGTCTTGTATTTTTTTTAAATTTCATCCAGTTTGCCTTCCACATAAAAATACATGTTACTTGTCCAAGGTCATAATACTAAAAACATTTTCAAATGGAGGTTGGTTTGCTTATACATATAGTATTAATTTAAATCTTTAAATGAAACCCAAGTGTTTTTTTTTTAAGAATTATTAAATAATTATTAACAGAATTTAATTTGTATAATTATATCAGTTTTTATATTGTTGGTTAAACATGTCTCTGTTATAGTATATTTATTATTTTGAGGGAAATGGAATAATTCCTTCTACTCTCCCTCCTGTGTAAAAAAGAAATATCAAAGAAAAAAGTTAACTTCAATATAAATTTTTTTTCATGGGAAAATACTTATTTTTAAAGTTAAGACTTTATATAGAAGCGATAAATGCTCTAACCATTAGGTTTTAGGTCAGTATAGCTGGGAAAATTTTGAGACTGACAAAAATTGGACTCAGCATTATTTTTCATGCAAGTTAAAGAATTCTTGTGTTAGATTTAAGTGTTTCTTTGAAATGTTCCATTTCAGTAATTCTTATCGGTAATTTTATGTAATAATTTTCATGTTTGGTTGGTACCTGTTTTATTATAAAATTTTTTTTTTATAGGGAATTTTGTGAGCGTATTTATTTGTGCAACTCATTAGTTTGGTCGTGCAGTGTTACCGGTCGTTCAAATTTAACCTACCAGGAAGCTTTGACATGTGAAGAAAATGCCAGAAAAATATTGGGGGAGTTTCCATTAACAGTAAGTGATTTGTGTACTTTATATATCTTATAAGCGATTGTATACCTTATCTGATGTTGAAACCCGTTCTTTCACCATTTTTCTTCCTTTATTGACTTGATCTCCATTCCTGCATTTTTATTCTCCTTCTTAGACATCTTTTTGTAGGTCATATCCCTATATTTTCCAGTTCAACATTTTTAATGACATTCTATATTTAATGCATTCTTTTTACTATTTCAGTCTGTATTCTTCCTTTGTACTTAACTTACTATCCAGACTTATCGCATCTAAAATAGGTAACTGACAAACCTTTAAAATTCACAGAAAACCTTCTGTAACTGATCCACATCATATTTAACTGTTACACAGCACAACGTATGTTTATCACCTGTACTTGCACTTCACTTGACCAATAACTACATTGCAGAACTCTACATTAAAACATCTGGCATGTTTTAATGGTTACTGATCTATATGCTAACGTACATGGTACTGTATAATTATAGGTACATGATATGTAATATGAGCAAAATCAAAACCCTCTGTTACAAAATAGATAAGACAAAATATTTTTTTTTGTACATACATCATCCACTAGCCATAAAGAATTACAAATATTTGTAGGAAAAAGAGTTATATTACTTTGAAAATGCTATCAATTCCTACACAACACCAACTTTGAGGTCCGCTTAGACATTATAATTAACATCTAATAATTAACGTAATAAGTTGATCGCAACTTAACCGCATTCCCTAACTCCCTTACAGGGTGCACTACGTTTCTAACAAATTCACAAACTCAAATTGTGTTCACGCTCGGAAGCACGGGAGATATACTCCCGAGTGCAACTCCATTGATACCAAAACAGAACTAACCAAGGCTACGGTGTCAAAGCGCCTACCTCTGGTAAATCAGCTAGCCCTGGTGTGCCCTAGCCACCCGGGGTTCTACTCTACACTCCCTTTAGCAGATCTGCACAGGGCAAGAATCCGAAGGAAGTCAGTCACAATTGTCCACTCTTTGTGGTTGTGGGTCTTCCAGTTGACCCGTAGATCCAGAAAGGAGTTCACTCTCTCAAGTTCCCTAACTACTCTGGTACATTCAGCTTCATATTGGGGACAAACATACAAGACATGGTCAACAGTGTCATCAACCCTATGTTCTGGACAGAGTCCAGAGTCTGCCAAACGAAATCTAACCAAGCTATGCCGGAAGGCACCATGCCTGGACAGAAACTGTGTGATGTACCGATTGGGGGAAATCCATCTAATCGCTTTCAACTGTCACACATCAGGGAAGATACCATGCGTGTATTGACCAGTAGAAGAATCATTCCACCTACTTTGCCAAGAGTCAAAACTTTGGTTTTCTATTTCTCGCATATGCCCTGAAGTAAGAAGGCCAGCCTTCTTAGAAGTATACCGCATGCTACGCTCTGTAGCTAGGATGTCAATTGGTTTCATGCCGGTGATAAACAGAGACAGCCTCTCTTGAGACTGTTCTGTAACCCCTGACAACAGCTAAAAGAAGAAGACGCTAGATCAATCTTTTGAGTACTGCGCAGCTGAAAGCAATGGAAAATTGCAGTTGTATTTTTCCAAGAAATTGTGGCGCTCTGCATTTTGAAAAACAAAGATAGAGGCGCCATCCTTGTTAAAAAATTCTGGAGGTAAACTAGTCCCCCATTTCGATTTCTGGGTGGGGACAATTAAATAGTCGGTTTCATAATGAACATGAAGTTAGGGTTCAGAGTAGAGTATTTCAAACAGCTTAGCGATAGTCATTGTAAAAAGGATAAAAACCTGATTGTTAATGTCTATATGCCCATAAGGGCCCATGATGATAATGAGGTGGAGTGTGTATATAAAGAAATTGACAAGCAATTAAACACGTAAAAGGGGATGAAAATTTAATGATAGTTCGGAGATTGGAATGCAAACATCGGAAAAGGCAAGGAAGGAATTATTGAGGGTGAGTACGGGATGGGCAAAAGGAATGAAAGAGGCGACCGACTTATTGATTTTTGCATGAAGTATAATTTAGTAATTGCCAACACCCATTTTAAAAATCATAATAGAAGAATATACACATGGAAAAAACGTGGTGATATTGAATATTACATCATGGTTAAACAAAGATTTAGAAAGCAACTGCTTGATTGCAAAGTATATTCTGGAGCAGACGTTGACAACAACCATAATTTAGTAATAATGAAATGAAGATTGGAGTTGACCTGAAAAAAAGGTGTCAGATGAATTGGTGGAATTTAGAGAAGCTTGAGAAAAAGAAGGTAAAGAAGATTTTTGAAGAGGACATCACAAGAGTCAGAGTAAAAACGATAAGGTAGAAAATATTGAAGAAAGGGAGAATGTCAAAAAGGAAATTCTTAAATCAGCAAAAGTGAACCTGGATGGAAAACCTTGGATATCAGAGGATATATTTCAGCTGATGGATAAACGTAAAAAGTATAAGACTGCTAGTTATGAAGAAGGTGAAAGGAATTATTGACAATTAAGAAATACCATGAACAGGAAGGGCAAATTGACAAAATAAGGTGATTAAAGAAAAGTATTTAGAAGTGGAAAGAGAAATGATCATTGATAAAATAGATGGAGCATATAGGAAAGTAAAGGAGAATTTCTTGTACATAAGTTTAATCCAATATTGTATTAAATAAATATGGTATACTGATTTATAATACGAAATAATAGGTTGATAGGCGAGTGGAGTATATTGAAGAGTTATATGAAGGAAATTAATTAAAAAATGGTGTTATCGAGGAAGTCCAAGAGGATGAAAAGGGAGATACAATACTGAGATCTGAATTTAATTGAGCGTTAAAAATCTGAATGGCAGAAAGGCTCCTGGGATAAACAGGATACCAGCAGAATTAATGCACAGTGCAGGGGAAGAAGCGATAGATTATACAAACTAGTGTGTACTATTTATGAAAAAGGGGAAGTTCCATCAGATTTCAAAAAGAGTGTTATTGTCATGATTGCAAAGAAAGCAGGAGCCAATATAGAAAGAATACAGAACAATTAGCTTAACTACTCATGTGTCAAAAATCTTAACTAGAATTCTATACAGAAGAATTGAGAGGAGAATGGAAGAATTGTTAGGAGAAGACCAATTTAGTTTCAAGAAAAGTACAGGAACAAGAGAAGCAATTTTACCACTCAGATTAATAGTAGAAGGAAGATTAAAGAAAAACAAATGGACATACATGGCATTTATAGATTTAGAAAAGGCATTTGATAACGTCGACTGGAATAACATGTTCAGCATTTTAAAATTTAGCGTTCAAGTATAGAAATAGAACAATTGCTAACATTTACAGAAACCAAACTGCAACAGTGATAATTGAAGAACATACAAAAGAAAGCGGTAATAAAAAGGGAGTCCGATAAGGATGCTCCTTATCCCTGTTACTTTTTAATCTTTACATAGAACTAGCAGTTAATGAAGTTAAAGAACAATTTAGAACCAAAGTAACAGCTCAAGTGAAAAGATAAAGATGCTATGATTTGCTGACAATATAGTAATTCTAGCAGAGAGTAAAAAAGATTTAGGAGAAACTTTGAATGGCATGAATGAAATCCTATGTAACAACTCGCATGAAAATAAACAAGAACAAAATGAACAATAAAATGTAGTAAAAATAATGTAGATGGACTACTGAATATAAAAAATAGGAAGAGAAAAAATTACTGAGTTAGAAAAATTTAGTTATTTGGGAAGTAGAATTACTGAAGATGGACAAAGCAGTAGCGATATGAAATGCCGAATAGCACAGGCGAAACGAGCTTTCAGTCAGAAATATAATTTGCTTACATCAAAAAATTAATTTAAATGTCAGGAAAACATTTCTAAAAGTATATGTTTGGATCGTAGCTTTATATGGAAGTGAAATTCGGACGATTGGAGTACCTGAGAAGAAAAGATCAGAAACTTTTGAAATGCGGTGTTACAGGAGAATGTTAAAAATCAGATAAGTGAATAAAGTGACAAATGAAGAGGTGTTGTGGCAAATCGATGAAAAAAAAAAACATTTGGAAAAATATAGTTAAAAAAAGCGACAGATAGGTCACATATTAAGGCATCCTGAAACAGTCGTTTTGATATTGGAGGGACAGGTAGATGGGAAAAATTGTCGAGGGAGGCAGCATTTGGAATATGTAAAACAAATTGTTAGCGATATAGATGTAGGAGGTGTACCGAAATGAAACGACTGCTACTAGATAGGGAATCTTGAAGAGCTGCATCAAACCAATCATCAAATGACTGAAGACAAAGAAAAATATTTATAATATAATATTTTATATTTAATGTAATGTTTTTATTCTTCTGTTTGTGTTGGCTAGCTGCAAATTTTTATATGGGCCTGAGTAGTATTTATAGAAAATTTCAGAGATAGCCATTTCGGTGCCAAGCGAACATTGATGCAGAAGACCAAGATATTGTTGAAATTATAAATAATAACAGCAAGTGCTATGGAAAAACTTTCTGTTTCCGCAAGTATTGATACAGTTGTTCTTTTACTGTTAAAAATCTGCGTTTCAAATCAGATAACTAAGATGTCAACATCGGATTACAAATGCGAGCGACTCCTACTATAAATCTCTGATTAAATGTTACCAAACATAGGATGATGAATTCTTAAGTAAAATTGTTACTTATGATGAAATTTCAGTATATCTTTATGATTTTGATCAAAGTAGGAAAAAATTCAAGTTAAGCTATATGCCATTAAAATGCTCTTTACTATTTTTGCTTATGGATGATCGTGTGGGTTTTTTATGAGGTGAAGGACCAAACGGTAGTCAAATAAAATTTTTTGTTAAACCTGTATAATTTCCAAAGCATTGAGGAAGGTAAATAAAAGATGTGATTTTGTTTTATGTCAACACTTAAACCCGCACACCGTGCATTCATCAGCTGCTATTCATTAATTTAAATTCTTTTGAGATTGTTTCTACTACATCTGGTCTGTAATATGGATGTTTTATAAATTGATTTTTAGCTCCAGGCTATTGAAATTAAAAATTTCAGGCATAGATTTTTCGCACCAGATTAAAACGATGAGAGGTATATGTAATTTCTGAGAGAGATTAGACTGAATAAAACTTTCTCATGTAATAAATAACCGTGAAATTAATGAAACATTGAATGGCCCTTGTTTAACAGAAATATCAAGATATAAACTAAAAAAGTAGAATGGAATTTTTTTTTTTTTACTATAGTAATGCGTTATTGTCATAGCATTTTATAGATTTTTTACATTGAGCAAGCTGGATCTGAGAGTTAAAATGAGTTCTTTTGGTTGGAAAAAAAAATATGATTGATGTATGTGTAGCTACAAATTTTGAGCGGGTATTTATAATATAATTTAAATGTATTTTTTGTAATGTGTAAAATAATGGGAAGCAAAATACGTATCGGGAAGAAAGTTTTTGTAGTTAAAGAAGAATTCAGTTATGTTTTACGTGAAGAGTATGGTATTATTTGACTCTGAGTCATGGACAGCCTCAAGAAAGGAAGAAAAGTGCTTAAGTGGTTTGAAATGTGTTGTGAAAGATTGAAGAAATTCAAATGAACAGAAAAATGAAGGTATTGAGAAGAATAAGAGAGGAGTAGAATTTGACAACGATAATAAAAAAAATTCTGTTTTGGCTGTATTATTTAAAGAAATTTTCTTAAGTGAAGGGTAATAGAGAAAAGTGGGGAAAACTATTAATTGGGATAGCTACAGACATTATGATAGAAAGAAGCTACAAGGTGGCACGTAGAAATGAATAATCTAAACAAACATTTATAAAATTTAAACTTATTTTCATTTTCCTACTGTCATTGCTACAGAAAGGTGAAAACTGTACAATTATCATGGATTTTATATTACAATCGTTTATTTAAGAAACATTCAGTAGACGGCAAGTATTCTTGCATACTCGCGCTTATATTTGTTAATCTTAATTCACTGTTAACTCAATATATCTTGACGGAAGTAAATTGAGTTTGTTTGAAAAACTTCACTTATTTAACCCTACAAGGATGATGAGTGAGCATTTAGCTTTATAAAAACTCCCCGCAAATAAAAATATATCAAAGATGTAAACTTACTGGCCACACCATACCTGCAATATTTCAATTTAGGAGCAAATATTCTGCTCGAAATGCAACAAGACAAGTTATGTCACCTGGCAGAATCCTTAATCTTTGCTTCAGTAGTTTCTTAGGACATTTTGTATTGGACTGGGATGTTCTCTATTTAAGATTGATCCTTAGCTTCAAAATTTTCATTCTACATCTTAGCACTTAAGCTTATGGAATCCGGTCAGACACCAGCATTGTTTGTGAAGATGAAATTCTTGTCATGTGGTTTCATAATATTTGCAATTTTTACATTAAAAATAAAGATAAAAATGATTTACATCTAATACTTGGCACTGCACCGTTCATGACCTGTGGTTTATTTTAAATAAACTGCAATGATAATACAAAATGATTTCGTAACAGTCAGTGCTGCCATTTCAAACAATGGTTTTGCAAGAAAAGATTAAAAATTTTTAATTCCTAAACCCTATCCTGTAGGAAATGAAGGAAGATACCCATGTCTATGAAAAATACAGGAAGTTCAATTAAATTTGTCAAAAAATAGGTTCACTAAAGCTGAAGAAAATAATAATGATAGGATTGAGACCTATATTTACACTCTTTCAAATCATAGTTCTGATTCATAATATTTATTTTTTTAAGTGCTTAAATGTGTGTATTGTTTTGCACTGTATGTATATATATATATATTTTCAATGAGTTGCGAATTAATACCAGTTACATACCCTACCCCGCGAGTGAGTGGCTCATAGGGGAGTGCAGGGCTCATGACAGGTTCCGCAAAGATGTTACTGAATGTGTGACCATATGATATATGGTCTGTCCCCTACTGACTAAACCTCCTCCTGCCCCTCTGAGGCTGGACCTGCAATTAAGCATAAGCAGTCCCGGGAGGTGCCTTCAGGTTTAGAGGATCCATAGTCTCTGTGCATCATCACTGGCACCAGTCCTTGCGGGTACAGACCGGTGACAGCTCCACAGGGAGTTGTCCTTCACTCCCTCATCCTCCAATCATGCTCTTCACCTAGGATGAAGGTTGCTCTCAGGGATGTCTAGGTCTTACACAAATAGTCAGTCCCTTTCTTCTTCAACTTTAGTCTGTAGAATTTCTCTTGCCAGGTAGTCAATGGTGTTCCAATTCTCTGGAGAAGCCAGCATATACTCTATTAGGTTCTCTGGTTCTAGTTTGAAAAGACCTGCTCTGACTCGTGATGTACGCCAGTTGATACACTGAAAAAAGGTGTGATAAATCTTGTCTACATCTGAACAGTACATGCAAATTGGAGACTTTCATCTACCTATACAGTGTAAGTATGATTCGAATGCATCGTGTTTGGTCAGCAACTGTGTTGCATAATAATAGCCTTACCATGTCTTCCTGTATTCCAACCATCTAGGATTGGGATCAATCTTCTGGTTTATTCGGCTTGCTCAGTAGCCGACCACCTCTCATGCCATTTCTGAGTGACGGCTGACTTGGACCCTACTTTTCTCAAGTCATTAAAGTTGTTAATCGCACTCTCCAATCAAGAGATCAACAGGGGGACGCCCGACAAAACACTTGCTGATATGAATGTTGCTGTATGAGGATATTACTCCTAATAATGATCTATAGTGCATCCTCTGCAAGTGTTGCAGGTTCTGTTGTCTAGCAATTGTTTTGCTTCAGACTGGGACTGCATTTAACAGTGCAAATGTAACCACCATCATAATTACCTAATGTTTCGCAGTCCTGAGAACGGTGTGTGAACAATTTGTTCGGCTTTGCTACAGGTCTTGAGAACATGGTTACTAAATCTAAGGGCCTTGTCAATAATATATATATATATGTTTTAACTTAGTAAAATCAATTCTTTTTATGTTATTGCATTTGTCCATATTTTCCTATGTATTAATTATGTCAAAGTTAGAAACTTAAAACAATTTTTTACTTCAACAGTACAGAATTCAACAATGCCTCTTACCTTACGCTTATTTTTTTTTTTTAATAGCACTTTTGAGGGTTTCTCTCATCACCGTTAATAAAATTTTTTCAAAACCACTCATTATACTTGAAAAAAATATTAAAATATAGCGTATTTTAAAAAATGTCAAAAATTAAAAAAATAATTAAAAATTTCATGTGGCCATGAAATTTTATATATATATATATACATACATACATACATACACTTAAAATTCTCCTACCTCCATAACTTTTTCTCATCCTAATTTTATATTGAGTGGTCCATCTAGTTTATTTCTGTTACCTTTCATTATTTGTATTTTGTTTTTGTTTATTTTCATGTGGTAGTTCTTGCGAAGGACGATGAAATCCTTCGCAAAAACAATGAATGGCATGTTCATCCATGCCATTCATTGTTTCTTCCAATTTTTTTTGCTCTTGGCTAGAATTACTATATCAGCAAATCATAGCTTCTTAATCTTTACATTGCACCATTACTCTGGATCTAAATTGTTCTTTAACATCATTAACTGCTAGTTCTATGTAAAGATTAAAAAGTAAAGGGGATGGGGAATATCCTTGTCAGACTCCCTTCTTTATTTATTATTGCTTCTTTCTTATGCTCTCCGATTATTACTGTTGCACATCGCTTTCTCACATGCACGGTGCAGTAATTCTGCAGATATTCCGTCTATCCCAGGAGTCTTTCTGACATTCAATTCTTTCAATGTTCTTTTTAATTTAGATCTCAGTACTGTATCTCCCTTTTCATCCTTTTCGACTTCCTCTATAAAACCAGTTTCTAATACTCGTATAACTCTTTAATATATTCCACTCACCTATTGACCTTTTCTTTCGTATTATAAATATGTATCATCTTTATTTAACACATTATTAAATTTTTATTTATGTACCATAAAATTTTTCCAAACTTTCCTGTATGCTTTGTCTATTTTATGAATAATCATTTCTCTTTTCATTTCCATTTTCCTCTTCTTTTGCCAATTTTCCCTTCCTGTTAATGGTATTTCTTACAATAGTTCCTGTTACCTTCTTCATTATTAGCATTCTTATACTTTCTACATTGATCTATCAGCTGAAATATAACTTCTACCAAGGTAGAAGATATCCAAGGTTTCCTACCAGTTGCCTTGGTTCCATCTAAATTCACTTTTGCTGATTTAAGAATTTCCTTTTTGACTTTCTTCCTTTCTTCAATATTCTCTACCTTATCGTTTTTACTCTGACCTCTTGTGATATCCTCTTCAAAAATCTTTACTTCATCTTTCTCAAGCTTCTCTAAATTCCACCGATTCATCTGATTCTTTTTTTCAGGTCAACTCCAATCTTCATTTCATTATTACTAAATTATGGTCGTTGTCAATGTCTGCTTCAGGATATGCTTTGCAATCAAGGAATTGATTTCTAAATTTTTGTTTAACCATGATGTAATCTATCCGATATCTTGCAATATCATCATGTTTTTTACATTTGTGTATTCTTCTATTATGATTTTTAAAATTGGTATTGGCAGTTACTAAATTATACTGTGCAAAACTGAATATGTCGGTCGCCTCTTTTATTCCTTTTGCCCATCCCGTATTCATCCACAATATTTCCTTCCTAGTCTTTTTTGTTGCTTGCATTCCAGTCTTCAACTATTATTAAATTTTCATCTCCTTTTATGTGTGTGTTTATTGTTTTGTCAATTTCTTTGTATACACACTACCTCTTCTTCATCATCATGGACACTTGTAGGCATGTAGACGTCAACAATTGTTGTCGTCTTAGGTTTTGATTGATATCCTTGTTACAATGATTCTGTCACTTGACTTTTGGAAATACTTTACTCTTTTCCCTATCTTTTTGTTCATTACAAAACCTGCTGCCCTTTTGTTTGATGCCGAGTTAATTATTCTTAAGACCAAAAGTCATTTTCCTCTTCTCACTGAATCTTGCTAATTCCTACTATAGCTACATAAAACCTATCCATTTCCCTCTTTAAATATTCTAACCTACTAACCTTTTTAGACTTATAATATTTCATTCTCTGACTTGTAAACTAGTCCCACTTGGAGATCCGAACAGGCGACTAGTTTACCTGCACAATATTTTACGAAGGAAGATTCTGCCATGTTTGTAACATGAAATTGCAGAGAGCTACATTTTCTTGGGACAAAAAATCAGTTGTAGTTTTCCATTACTTTCAGCTGTGCAGTGCTCAGAAGATTGATTGATCTTGATAAGGTCGTTTAAATCCTCCAACCCATACCCTTACAACTACTGAAAGAGCTGCTGCCCTCTTTCAGGAATCATTCCTTATTCTGGCGCTCACCAGATACCTTTCTGATGTGGTTGCATCTTTGGTCCAGCTGCTCTTTATCACTGAACACTCAGCCCTCTCACCATCAGTAAGGTCTCATGACTTACAGTGGGAGAAAGATGGGTTTATCTATGACTTATTTTTTCTGCCAAATGTTACGGCTGTCATTCAGCCGATAGATCAAAATATAAACCAGATGGTTAAAACAAACTTTGAATGAGTATTTATTGTACAATGAGTAAATTGGAAAATACACCTTTTTTAACATTTTTTAAAAAGTAAATCTTAAATATATCTTGCAGAAGCAGGGGAAAAGAATCTTGCCGATACAATAGTGTGCTCTTGGAAAATGTTTTGGGATAACTCATCTCCTATTACGTTAAATCGAAAAACACTAAAAACCAGTGAAAAATGAAAAAATATTGACAACATCTGAGAGTAGTGATTTCAGTCCTGATGCTGAAATTAATGACATTAAGGAGTCGCTCGCCCGGCTATGCGGTCAGGATTCTGACGCAAGACAATGTAAATGAATTGCTCTGTGGAATTTAAGATGAAAATTATCAATTGATGGTCGACCGGGAGATCATTGAAAACGAGCTAGATCAGAACAAAGAAGATAATTGCGAAAATGTGACATCACCATCGATTAGTACCGTAGGTCACGAAAGTGTGAGTGAGTATGTTCAATGTGTGTATCAATGGGCTGAAGAAAATGAAGGGGCAGCTGCTGATAGTTTAACATTAGGACTGTTGTGAGAAAATAATTTTAAACTGTCTATTAAAGCAATTAAAAGACAACCAGTGTTTTTCTGTTAAGTAAGTAATTAATCGTATTACTGTTATTTTCTTAATCAAATTATATTGGTTTTTCAAATTAATAAATGCATATGAAATAAATGCATAACCTTTTCTGTTGGTTATTTCATAGAAATTAGGGGAATTCCAGTAATCTGACATCAGGGCTGCCAGATATGTGTCAGATTATCAAGAGCCCATCTGCTGTATAACATTGTATGTGTGTGCATATCTAACTTTGTGTACATGTTAATATATTTTTTTATTCACTGATGTACTGCTCAGAGTTTTTATCTAAAAGAAAGATGTGAAAATTAAATTGTCTCGAATTTATTATAATTGCGTGTTAAAGTTTTTACTACTTCGGTGATTATATTTTACTAAAAAAAATTGTATTACTAATTTTCATCTAAAATTTAATTACATGATAAATAAAATTTATACACTGATGCGGATCATTGAGATTTTAATATTATAATATAATTATTTTCACAGACTATCTTGGAATGCATTCATATACAGTACATATGTTTTTATGGAATTTGAAGAATATTTATTGGAAACAAGGATTCTAAAAAAATAAATGGAGAGATATTGCCTATATTAAATTTTATTATATTGAAACGGGTAAATAATTCTATTTAACTATTATAAAAAGTCGTTGAAAAAAAAAAAATTAACTTGTTGGAGAAACATCAACTAAAATTTAGAAACTATGTAGCAGAAATAGTTTTGACTGCTGTTTTATAACTGTAAGGCATTCCAAACTTGCGGGCAACTTTGCAATTTGTTTCCGACAACCAAAAATATTCTAGACTGTTGTGGTGTGCTTCATGCATAGGGATGTACTTATTTTAAATTGTGGGTATAGCTTAACTTATAATTTAATATTTTTAAATATATTAAATTATCAAGATAATGTAGGAGATAAATAGAATGCATTACATTTTAAGATGGGAAGTGATTAGGTTTATATGTTCTGAAATGTTTTTTAATTTTAGACAAATTTAATTTCTTTATAATTATTGTTTAAATTTTATAATTTCAGCTGAGAATACCAGTTTTTTATTTGATAGCTCTTTGTGAGAGAAAATCATTTGCTGAGTTAGCTGAAGATATATTTATGTTTATCAGGGATAGATATTTTGTCGGTGAAACAGTTGAAGTATGTTTTGCTAATGAAACCTGGTAAGTGTGTTTAAATACCTATTTATTTTTATTGGTACTTAATTGTAATATATGAATATCTTCTTTTTTTTATTTTAATTTTTTACATCATACATTAAGAGTGATGATAAAAACAGGGTGGTGGTCTAGTTGCCATTCTTCCTTAGTGTAGGTTTTGAGTTCTTAGGTTTCCTCTTGAAATATGTGGATTTGGAGGTGAGGTTGTGTTTTCTGCAGAGATTGATGATTCTGACCGTTTTTGTTTTGTTTTCTTTTGGGCTGGCCATTTTCTGATGATGATGATGATGTGAGTTTTATTCTTTCTCTGCCTAGTGTACTATTGAAGTCTCCAATTAATTGTTAACATGGTTTATACGTTAAACTATGTTTACATGTTATTTGTTTAACGTGGTAGATTTTAAAACTTTTCTGTTTCGGTATGGTCTTTTGGAGAGTTATTTCTATTATTAGTGGCTGCACGGGTGTTTAAATTATAATATAGGTTTTAGTAGATGCTTTAAGAGTGAGTGTTGTAGGCCTCCGTAGCCGAGTGGTAGCGTCTCGGCTTTTCATCCGGAGGTCCCGGGTTCGAATCCCGGTCAGGCATGGCA
>JAAAKQ030476731.1:0-22881 GCA_010016005.3 Zanna intricata
TGGGTTTCAATTAACCACACTTCTCAGAAGTAGTCGACCTGAGATTGTACAAGGCTACACTTCATTCACATTCATACACATCATCCACATTCATCCTCTGAGGTAATACCTTACGGTAGTTCCGGAGGCTAAACAGATAAAGAGAGAGAATCATAGAAATAGTAGATTGAGAAACAGAAAAAAAGAATAAACCAAAAATGAAAATGAAAACAGAAACACAGAGGAAGGGTTTGAAGGATTAATTAATGCACAACACAAAGCAGAAAAGCAGATGTAATTACATTATGAAATTACTAAGATCCAGGAAGTGTAGCCGCATAATTCTTCTAAAATCTTCGTCGTTTTCTAGGAAGTTTACTGCCAATTGATTAACGTGGTTGTTTAGACGAAATTCATATTTCATACTGAAACGTATTTCTTCCTTGACCTATCGTAGATCCAAATATTCGTGGATTTCACTGTTTTTAGCAAACAACAACGCTTCATCTATACACCTCTCTAGTTTGTTCTGAAACCGCTGAATTACTTCAACATTTGATTTGCTTTCCGTGTCCTGTATTTGAACGCCATATGTCCATATTGGTTTTTTATAATGGCTGAGTATAGAAGTATCTTTATTAGATAAAAATAACTAGGACTTCCTGCCCAGTAACCAGTACATTTCCTTGAACTTAATGTTTAAACTTAATGCTTTCTCTTTTCTTTTAAATGAACCTTCTACGTCAAACTACGATCCAGGTGAAGTCCGGATATTTTACATTTTCAGTATGCAGGAATAAAATGCCATCAAAGTGGACCCGTGGGCAGTCTCTCCTCACTGAAAATGTCCCATATATTCATTTAGCTTGATTAATCGTTATCTCCCACGCATTTTGCCACCAGCTGATTACATTTAATTCGGATTGTAAATTAGCTGAGGTCATAATTAGATTGTCATCACTAGCCAGAATAGTCGTGTTATGGCAATAATGAATAAATGAACGAATTATTTTTATCTTAGTAATACTTTGTTTTGTTATGATAGTTTCTCCTTCGTTTTTTTATGATTATGTAATGTATATTTTACGGTAAATTTATTATTCTGGTAATTATGCATATTTACCGGTTAATATGTGTAATCGCCTCCAATGTTGGAGAACAACAAATATAACTTGTATATTTAACAAAATTTAAATATACAAATATACAGCTAAGTTAGTTAGACGAACTTAGCGAGCCTAAGTTATGATAGGTTAGGTTGTGTTGAAGTATGTACGATTCTTTAGTAAGAAATCAACATAATTTAATCAAACATAACCTAAGCTCGCCAACTTCAACTAATTAAAAGTAATGATTTGATTATTTAAATAATAAGTTCAGTAATTACTGCTTATAATCGAGTTGTTATTTTAATATATATAAAATATGTCAATACGGAGAATATGGTAAATGACCGGTATATTTAATAAATTGCTATATATTTATTCAATTCTCCAAAATTGGAGACAACTATATTAACCGGTAATTATGCATAATCATTGGATTAATAAAATTTACCGTAATTTTTACGACAATAAATGTTACTTTATACGTTTCCAGTTAGCTGCTTTCTTTGTATTCCATTAAAATGTTTTTTTTTTTTTTTTTTTTTTGTGAGGTTCATAAAGGATATTCAGAAGTTGTAGGCTGGTTGGCTAAGGGGAGTACAGCTTCGGGAAAAAACAATAGCAATCGTTTGGTAAAATTTCTTTTACGGTTACAAAACAGAGTAGTATTGTATTAATAATAAGTTTAAATGGTAACTAATTGCATTTACTTTATTCAAGACTACCTGAAGCATCCATTGGTTTTCCAGATTTTTGTTACAAGAAAGAGAATCTTTGGATAAAATTAATTATAATAATTATAAATTGTTTTAAACTTTGTATGCTTTTATAATTAATCTTCAACATTTATAGATAATATAAAGTTCAGCTAGTAATAATAATAAGTAATAATAGTAGTAGTAGTAGCAGTAATAATAATAAAAATAATAATAAGAGGCATCTTCTGTGATAGTGTTTCTACTTTTCAACCGGAAGATTCTGGGTTTGAATCCCGATTGAGCTTGGCATTTTTCACACACTAAAAAATTAATTAATCATCACACAAAAATAAGAGCAAATAAGTAATTATAAATTTATGTAAACGTATAGGAATATGAAATAATTAAATGTTATAATTTAAAGGAATCTGAGTAAAGAAATTTCACGTTTCCTTCATTAGTCTCACTGACTCATATATTCAATCGCGTATCAGAATGTTAAACAAATCAAAATACAGGTGGTATTCAGCCCTTAACAAGTGACATCTTCCCTTTATTCATCTCAAAGAGTGATTGTTTAATGAACTGCTTTAACAAAAATAAGGAAGGCTGAGATTGAACAAAAAAATTAATATACTCCTTTATGTTATAAATCACTATATTACAGGTGTAGATCAGAAGAGGTAATAATAATAATAATAGTAAGAAGAAGAAGAAGAAGAAATAATAATAAAATAAATGTAGGTTGTTCCAAGAGTGAGAGAAATCTATTTCCATATTTTAAAAATTATTTTATTGCAATTTTACCTTATTTTATCACATATTTTGTTTGTTAAAATAATTAAAGTGCAAACGAAATATAAATTGTAAGCTGTAAAAACAAAAATTACTTTATCTAGTTGATGAAGAACACACAAAAAAAGAATAGCTTAAAACTTTTTTTAAGTTAAGTACGTCTTTTAAGTACATCCTAGTGAAAGATATACAACAAAATTAAAAAAAAAAATCCTTTGAAATATTTAATTAAAAATTAATTTTAAGCCAGAAATCTAAATTAAAGATAAATCCCTCAACTTCCATCCATTATAAGAGAGTTATACCGAAATGTATCAATGGAATTCTTTCAAATTCAAGCGAAAGATGTACTCTACATCAACGTTAACAGCTTTCATTAAATAATTTTACATCATAAAAAATCCGTTTAAACGTATTATGAATAACTAAATTAATGAACTAATTAAGAAAATGCATTACATGTTTTAATTGTGTAACATTGCTTTTAAACCGTTATACGTGGGTAAATGGTAACTTTGAATGTATGTACGCGAGCGTATCTATATATATATACATATGCAGGCATATTATTCACAGATTTACGTACGTTTATATCCCTAACACAAGACATTTGCATTTGTCTTCCACCCTTTGGCTGAGCCACACGTCTGACCCTCTCATTTATTTTATTGTGTTATGTTCTTCGTACAACACACCATAGGCTATACACATACGACGAGTTTAACACACCCTCTTCACAGTTCACGGTTCTGGATAACTCTATTGTATTATAGTATTATATTGTACATTGTATTATCGTATTGTATTATATGATATATGTATGTGCGTGGCGGTAGTCAGGGTGTAAAACACGATTTACAAGAGACATATTGTGTTAAATTAACACTAATTTAACCCAGCGGGTTATTTAACAGCCTGTTCTATCAATTTATTTATCATTGATAAATTAATCTAAAGAATTCAATTATCAGAGTGCTTTATTACGTACTATGCTGGCTAAATTAATAGTTCTTTTAAAATGTTAATAGGACGAAAATAAGGCCAAAAACAATAGTGATAACATTTTTCATTTAATAGTAGTTTAATTTGTTATAATTTATAATTTTTTTTTTATGGATAATAGTACAGGTTTTCGTTGAATCGATCAGAGCTGGATTAAATTATCGATCAGTTAATGTTACATTATGTTAGTTTACATGAAAAACAAGTTGTACTATTTTCTACACCTCTTTAAGTTTATTACAGGAACGGTATTATAAAAAGAATTATAATAGGAACTTTAGAGATAAAACGATGAAGTTTGACGTGATCTAAGAATCAAAAAAGAAATAAAACAATTTTTTTTTTTAAACTTTAAGTGTGTTTTACGAACTACTGATTCTGCGTCTTTCCTAATATATGAACGAATATGACAGGTGAAATGCTATTAACCAATGCTGATCAATGTAATAAACTAATTACAAGAATAAAGTGAATTAAAATCCAAGATAATACATTATCTTAATGGAAGTATAGTAACACTTTAAACCGTTAACAAAGATATACATCATAGTGAAAATCTTATAACTATAAGCATACAAATACACCATAAATATAAATCTAGGAATTATTATCAGTAATTTAATGTTTTGTTTAGTTTTAAAAAATTCAATTCTTTAATAAAGTTAGGTTGATTTATTTTCTAAATTCTCTTCTGTATTACAGGTTTTAGCTCAATTAAAAACATACTCAAATACATAATGAAAATTTGTTATCTGTTTAAGTTACGTAATCTGAAATCAAAATAGAAAAACTTTTTTTGAAATATAGTCCTATAGAAGAATGTTAAAAATCAGGTGGGTGAATAAAGTGACAAACAAAGAAGTGTTGCGGCAAATTAGTGAAGAAAGAAGAAGAATATTTGGAAAAATATAGTAAAAGAAGAGACAGATTAATAAACCACATATTAAAACATCCTGGAATAGTCGCTTTAATATTGGTGGAACATGTAGATTGGAAAAATTGTACCGGCAGGCAACGTTTAGAATATGTAAATATTCCAAATGGATGTTGGGAGTTTACCGAAGTGAAACGACTGGCACTAGATAAGGAATCTTGGAGAGCTGCATTGAATCAGTCAAATGACGAAAACAAAAAAAAAGTAATTCGAGTATTGATCTACCTGTGGCGGAATCATAAAAAATATTTTTTTTTAATAATGAAGTCTGGGAAATATAATGAAAATTTTGTGGGATAAGAATCCTCCGAAAACTAAAATTAGAAGCGAAGGAAAATTTATTCGAATAAACTATTTAGAACTTGCCGAGACGTAACCCTCCTCGCTTTGAATATGAACGAAGTTTGCTCACAAATTTCTACTCTCGAAAATATAGCCCAAAACAATTGGATTAAAAATCTCTTATGGAAAAAAACAGAAATTATGGCTACTGACCCTCTCTGCGCAAATAAAGTCAAAATTAACATGAATGAAATTAAACTAGTTCAGCAATTTAAATATTTAGGAGAAATCATAGACTAAGAATTAAAATAAAGGTCCACTTGGGACATTAGAAAAGCATAAAGATTAAACTATTAAACTAGCAGACTTACGATGAAAAATTCCTTTCAATACATTCTAAAGTTCACCACTACAAAACGGTCGTATTCCCAGAGACACTACACACCTGGGAAACTAAAAATTAAGCTAAAACCGATCAACTACTTAAGACAGAACGCGGGATCATCAGAACCTGTTTAAAGAATCGAGTCTGACAAATTCCCACTGACGAAAGCGTATAAAAAGAAATCGACTTGATTATCAACGCGATGAAGAAGAGAAGGATTGTTTATTTTTTCCACATCTTAAGAATACTTGAATGCCGAATTTTGAAATAACTGATTCTCAGGAATTTGGCAAAGAAAAACTAGTGGATTAACGTAGAGAAATTAAGAAGGATCTCAAAGAAAATGGATTGAGGTTCAAGGCACACTTTTGACAAGATAAAAATAAACAAAATTCTCGAAGCACACAGATTCTCTACAGAAAAAACACAATAACGCACAATGGAGATTACAGATGAACTGCGGAAACAATGATCAGACTGTCTTAAAAATTACGGGCAGTACCAGAAGTTAAGGCAGTGCGCTCTTCGAAGAACACTGGAATTTGATTGACATGTGGTCCAATGTGGCTTCAAAAGAAAAAAACAAGTCTGAAAAATTTTGTGAGAATATGGATAACAATAAAGAAAAAATTTTGATAAAAAAAAATAACACATTATGTAAATACTGAATCGAAATACTATACTGAAAAAGATTTAAAAAAAAAATGAAAAGCACAAAAATAGCTGAGTAGAATTATCAGTTAAGGAAAACAGATGCGCTAATAATTAAGTAATAAAGAAAAAAGAAAAATAGATGATAAAAAAGGGGGAGAGAATGGATATATATTTTTGATAAAATAGAATAAAAGTTAAAACAAAATGCAGAAAAAATATTTTATAGTTTAAATTACATAGATATTTTATACAAAATTTAAAGTCAAATAACCAGATTATTATCATCTGCATTATAAAAATTATACAGTACTCTACTTGTTTAAATTATATTTAATACTTAATAAAAATTTGCGGAATAGTTATGAAGTTTATAAATAAGTTTATAAAAATCTTCAAAATATGTTAAAGAAAAATAAAGTTATTTAGTAATATAACCAGTAAATCAGCTAAGAATTTTCGTCACATTAAATTGGAATTATGGAAAAGTTTTTGAAGTTAAACAGACTGAAAATCCGTCCCAGAGGAAAATAAACTTCGATATATGATAATTCCAAAGGAACTAGGATTTAGACAAAATTCTTTTTTAAAAACAAATAATTGCAAAAAAAACTAAGAAGAAAATTACGTTTTAGATTAGTCACAGTAGCAAAAATAAAAGAGTTAACAGGAATAACCCATAAAGCAGACCTACATATATCCTTTATCAAGATAGAAACCATGACAAACTTCAAAACATTCATAAAAAAAAGTCAAAATTACTAAATATAGAAAAATATAAATGTCACCAACCATTTTAAATACTTATGTACGACTGTATTAAAATACAAGTAGATAAACTGTCAATAAAAGTAGTATAATAAAACTGGAGAAGCTTAAATTTATCAACAAAGACATCTCGGATAAAAAGAATATCTTCAAGATCGCAAGATTATATCATAACATAAACTGTAGTGAGAAGAATGATCTTGTATGGCATTGAAACATTACAACTAACTGACCTCAAGAAGTTGCTCAAGATTGACAGAAGTATTCAAAGGAAAATTCATGATCCAAAGTTAACAGAGGAAGGATGAGTTCTGAAATCTAAAAATCTAATGTGGACAAAACATGACTTCCTTGTACGCCTATTAAATTTCATATACACTTTTTTTTTTAAATGAAAATTACATAAAATTTTATAACATTAATAACTTATGATATTTTTATATATATATATATATTTAATTGTAATTATTGAATTATTATTTATCGTAAACAATTTTTACAATAAGTGGTTAATAATTATTAATAAATCAATATACGAACATTTAGATTAAAAAAAAAGGAGATGAAATCTGATTTGAACCGATGTGCCTTCCCCTTATAAGATCCAAATTTTCATTAATTTATTTATTTGGTCATAACTCTGGAACCAATGAAAATAAGTACCACTTACGATATATTGTTAAATCTACATACAATTATATTGTAAAAGATCTCAATGAGGCTTATTACTGCAGTTAAAAAAGAGTAAAAAATGGTAATTTTTGTTTTTGATTTTGGGCTTTTTTTGAATATTTTTGTTCAGTCCATTGCAATCAAAAGGGGAGGTGCAGATGTTACAAAGGTCCTAAATCCAAAATTTCAACATTCTACGGCTAACGTTTTTGAGTTATGCGAGATCCGTACGTACAGACGTCACGCTGAAACTAGTAATGGATTCAGGGATGGTCAATATGGATATTTCCGTTGAAATCTGAAAATTCTAAATTTTCCGTACTCACAATACTTCCTTTAATTCACACATTTAAGTAAAAAGGAATCTATCATAATCAGAAAGATCTTTAAACAGCGATAAGGAAAAGATGACTAAATTTCTTGAGACGTTTGATTAGGATGGACTAAACAGATTAAATAAAAAAAATCACTGACCAGCTGTGGAATATGAAAAGCAAGTCAAATTACCTGAAACAGTTGGAAGAGAGCCCCCAAAGGATAAGCTTCACATAAGATGAATGTAACAATAAATATAACTTTCAAAGAATAATTTACAATATACGAGTATAAGTTCTTGCGGCAGATAAAGGGATAGGATGAAAATGGACAATGAGCAAAAACGAAGCCATGTGCCAAAAACATAAAAACACATGGAAAAAGAGAAAATAAGCTAGGAAGTAGTGATATATTTTCGTGATCCTAAATTGACTTTTTTTTAAATTAATTTTTTTTTTTTAAATAAATAACAATTAATCACAAAGGTCGTTCGAATCTCATTCAGGCATAAAATGTTTCATACGCTATCAAATTTTCATTTTATATTTCCTCTTTCCAAGTTTAAAGCTTATGTAGTGAAATAATCCAATGTTAAAAATCATCCAATGTTGTTAAAAATCCAATGTTATGAAATCATCCTCTCTATTTTATTTTATGAAATTTCATAACTTAACTTTTGTTTTTAGTCGGAAAAATCTTTAATAAATTTTTAATAAAAATAACGTATGATCAGTATAAAAGATATGAAAAAAAAGTTGACTAAAAGAATGAGATAAATATCATAAAGTAGTGAAATAATCATCATAAATAAAACAAAATTACCAAGGAATTTTAAAGGGCTTCCTTCAAAAATTAAGCAAAAAGCAGATAAAAGTATAAAATACTTAAAAATAAGAAAATTTTTGTAACTGACTAGATTTTCATTAAAATAACGCGAAATTTATTGGTATTTATATCTAAAGGACATGTATGACAATCACAAGATGTCAAGAGGAATTCATGCGTTAATTCCTCAAAAGCAGACGACAAAAAATAACTTCTTTATAGTGGTTGCAGGCAGTATAGTGGTTTTAATATCACACAGGTTATTTTCAACCCGGGACTTCTCGGCCTTTCATCCGGAGGTCCCGGGTTCGAATCCCGGTCAGGCATGGCATTTTTCACACACGCTACAATTCGTTCATCTCATCCTTTGAAGATATACTTAATTGTGGTTCCAAAGGTAAAAAAAAAAAAAAGAAAGTTATTTTTAACAACAGTTAATCACTTTTTCTACCAAAATTCCTTCAGCCGACTGTGACAAAGCAATGGTCTGAATGATAACAATATATTCCATATATAATTGTATTCTCTCTTTTTCTGTTTAGCTTCCAGAACCACATTAAGGTATTACTTCAGAGGTTGAATGAGGATGATATGTAAGATTGTGAATGAAGTGTACAATTTCAGGTCGACCACTCCTGAGAAGTGTGATTAATTAAAATCCAACCACCACTGGTATCCACGATCCAGTATTCAAATCCATACAAAAGTAATTACCTTTACTAGGATTTGAATTTTAGAACTCTTGACTTCGAAATCAGCTAATTTATGATGTCGCGTTAACCACTAGATCAGCCCTGTGGGCTAAACAATACACTCACTCTATAATTAGTTAAAAATATTCGTTCTTAAAGGCTGTTCATCAGATGTTTTCATTATTTGGAATATTAAAATTCCTAGAAAACCTAATAAAACCTAGAAAATCTGATAATGTAATATGGTTGCTGAAAAGAAAAACAGATAAGAGAATATCCGCAATAATTGGATGCCCACCGAATATATCAGATAGCGTTTAAAGAACTCTTACTGAATTACGGGTCACAGCCAGTACTTGCGACTCTCTCCGGAAAGGGGAGCTCATTCAATCCTCAAAAACTAGGGCTCCACGAATGGCGCATTCCTGTTGAGCTGGAAGGCTCTAGCACCGAAAGAACTGAATAGGATTCACGCCAGGAAAACGAAATTATAAGCGGCTTGAACCTAAGGTCAAATAATTTCTTTCCAGTCTAAAGAATCGTAATGCAGTAAATAATTTCGTCCATATATGAAAATTAATAAATATAACCACCATCAAATAAATAATTATGGCCCATTAAAAGAAAAACATTGCAACAGGGACTTTAATTCAGATTTATTTAGTATAGAGATACATAATTCTCCAGCTATCTTTGCGTTCCATTCCGTTCAGTTACGTTCCTGAATTACGTCGCAACAGAATATGATATAATATATCTATGACCGTATGACGAACCATGAATTATGACATAAAATTTATCAGTAAATAAAGGACGGAGGAGAAAATACAGAGAAAGAAACTTATTAGAATTATCAGGTTGTATAATGAATCTTGCCTTACTATTGGAAACCAGTTATAATTGGATTCTAGAATAAAAAATTGCATATTTCAAACTTTCAGAAATTTTTATCTAAGGTTTTAGAAAATTTCTATAGTATGTTAATAAAGAAGTTCACAGTACAAAAAAAAAATTACTGAAAACTGAAAATTACTGAAACTGGATAAATAATATGTTATTATTAAAATAGTTCATCACTTTTAATCTCCATCAAATGAATCTGCAACACAGAAAAGACTTCCTACTTTGATACACGATAGATTTGATATTAGGTAACAGCTATTTTTCATTTAAAAATAATTATCAAATCTTATATTTACGTTTTAACTTTAGCATATCTTTAAATTTCAACAAATGTTTCGCGCGGGTGTGTGTGGGAGACAAATAAAATTAGAAAGAGGGAGTTTATTTTCTATAAGCATGTGTGTGGGTCTAAGAGTATCAATAAAACAAGCCTATAATAAATGTTAATTCTATACTGCTTTTGTAATAGTTATAAAAATTTGATGAGGCCATAAAATCATCTAGACTTGGTATTTCCAACTTAACAACTCTTAGTTGGCGGGTTTGTATAATTAAAATTGAACTCCTATAATATCATATAAATATAATTTTAAAACAAATATATATATATATAAACACTATAAAAAGTTTAGAAATGTTAAACACAGAACGAAAAACTGATTTTTGAAGAGTAGAATTACATAATCTTCACAAAAATTCATACCTGAAAGAGATAAATATAGTAATTTCTTTTACGCTCGTAACTTAAAATTTTTTTTTTTAAGACACGTTAATCAATAATAAGATAAACTGGAAATTAGGTTAGCTTACCGTCATATTTTTTTATTATAATTACATTACTTTACGTTTGAAGTATCAATCTTATTGTAAAATTTGTAACAAAAAAATAAGATGTAACACATTAGTATAATAAAATAGCATCTGTGAGTCTCTCTATGTGCAAGTAGAGTTCTTCATTCTTCTGTAACCTTCAACCATCATCAGTTTTCCTGGTCCAAGTAATTTTCTTAGTATTTTTCTTTCAACCAACTCCAATTTATTAATATATCTCTTTTTCTCTCTCTTTCTTTTTTTTGTGTGTGTGTGTGTGTGTGCGCGCGCGTGTGTGTATGTGTATGGCTCACTACGAAAATATTACATGATTTATGTTTCATTACACATGATTGTATTAAATGTTTTTGCCAAATGCAACTAAATAACGTTCATGAATTTTCCTTACTACCAACAACAAATACTTATACAACAAAAAGCTTCAAAATCCTGAACAAATTTAGCTATTTCTTGAGTTATCATTTTTTAACATAGCACTAATCGCAATGTTTTACTTTTTTATTCCCAAAACACAAGTATAATTTTATATAAGTCCTTCATATGAAGAAATATTAATCGTTCGAGAAGTATAAATCGTTCATGCGCTGCGCGCAGCCGCCCGGCGCAGCACGTGGTTCTCTCTGCGACAATAACAGCTAAAATAAAAATGTGGAGCACACACATCAAACAAAAAACCCCACGCGCAATTCTTTTTTTATCGGAAAGATATTCTGTAGTGCTATATTTTACAATTTGTAACTGTAAACCGAGGACAGATTGGTAAACTGGAGTTGGTTTAAAGGAAAAAACTAAGAATCATACTAAGACCAAGAAAACTGATGATAATTGGAGGTTACGGAAGAACGAAAAACTCCACCTTCTTATAGACAGGCACACAGATACCATTTGAAAAAGAAGATTAGCTTTCTATGCGCATTCGGCTAGAATGGATGAAAACCAGATTGTCAAAGAGAATTTTTGAGAAGAATGATAGAACTAAAACGAACATTAAGTGGTTCACACAGGTGAATGAAGATCTTGTAATTGTAGGTATTAATAAAAAAAATACAAAGAACAGAGATATGTTTAAGAAAAGTATCTAAGAAATATCCATTTAAGAACCATTTAATATGAAAATGAAGGAAAGTTGGAAAAAAAGGAAATCATTAACTATGCTATTAAACATGGTTTTATTGGGCGGTAACAAAAGAAAAATCACATACTTTGACATTATTTACTAATAACTGCAAAGAAAAGTATCTAATTTTTCCTTCTTACCATTTTCCACAATGATACATATATGTTTTTTTAATAAATTATTAATATATGAAAATATTTTTAATTAATCTTTTTTGTAATTTCGTGACAGAATTTTAATTACAAAGAAAAAAGCTATTTATCATGGATGTATTGACTGCTACTTTTCAATAAACTGTACATAGGCCTAATTTTTTTTTATACTGAGGAATTAATATTATTTGATCTTAAACTTTTAATACATTTGACTTGTATATAAAGCAGACGTACTCCTCTCCCATTAAATACATTTATCTGAATAGTATTTTGTTGTATAAGAAAAAAAAAACCCTGAATTAATATTCCAAATGTGAGATTTGAAATAAAATTCCAGTTCAGTCTTTCATCCTAAGTGATGGTTTAGACGAACATAAAGTGTAAATTTATCGGTAAATTTACACATAATGGAGAAGGAACTGTGCGTTGTACTTCTGAAAAGAAAACAAAAACAATTTGAACTTGAAACATTTTTTCACGCCTACCATCCAAAAAAATGTTGACAACAGATTGACACCTGATCACATACATTGTTTAACAATGGAATGCTATTCTGAGATTTTGTTTTCTATTCATTCCGAATCGCATACAATGTATTATATCATCATACAAGATTGAATCCAACGTGTTCAAATGTAAAAATATATTTCCAATTTAAAAACTTATATTAAAAAAATATGGAAAAACAACAAAATTCACGCTGTTTCATCTGCCGCGAATTTTAAATAAGATCATTATAAGGACTTTATTATCTTAACTCGCTATATTTTAGCGAAATTCCTTGTGTTGTCACTTTGTCGTGCCGTGAATATATGTATGTTGAAATCGTTATTATTCCTTTTTCAAATAATTATTTCGAATTTCTATTTTTAAAAACTAACGTCATTCATACAAAGGATTCGGGAGGAACGAGAAAAAAACTAATAAATATAATTTAACACTTTTAATATAATACGTTCAAAGATACGCATTCGGACTGAACAAAAACTGCTTGTGTAAATTTCCAAAATACATAGCAATTCTTTCATTTTTAAATTTAAAATTAAATTTTTTAACAAAATTTATTAATCTTTCATTATTTTTATAATAAAAAAAACGAATTTCTGCTCGTTTTTACTATGAAAAGTCAACCAACAAAGAATAATTAGTTCGTATGAAATTTTGTTAGTTTTAAATTTTTCAACGTATGTGTTAACATATTTTTTTTTTTACATTTATTCTTTTTTTAGTTTTCCTTCTTTTGTTGTATAAGACGTTCAACTTTTAATATATAAAATGTTTTATCAAATTTCAGTATATGTTTAATAAATTATAATAATCTTTTTACAAAGTATTTCATTTATCGATACGATTTATATTTTTAAATTCAACAAAATTTTCATAAAATAAAATAAACATAATATAAATAAATTTTCTTATGAAAGTTGGCTTTGTTTTTTATAATCCTATATATAAAATAGTTTTTTTTTTATTTCATCAATTCTACAACTAGAAAAAGTATATAACCTAAACAATTAAATTTTATACAAAAAATAGTAAAAAATTGAAAATTTTATTTATATAATTTTTTTTTCTGAGAATAAGTAACACTTTTTTAAGTGGCCTAAATTATAAATATTAATTGTACTTTATAACAATCAAATATGAAAAATTGTGGAAATCAAAAAAAGAATACATATCCTTTATAACAAGCAAAATTGTTTTCTAACAATTTTTAGAAAAAAATTGTTATTTTTACATAAAAATTTTTTTTTTTTTTTTTCAGTAAAAAATTTCTAAAAGTATATGTTTGTAGCGTAGCTTTTTATAAAAATGAGACTTAGACGATCGAAGTACCTGAGAGAAAAGATTAGAAACTTTAGAAATGTGGTGTTACAGGAGAATGTTAAAAATCAGATGGGTGGATAAAGTGACAAATGTAAAGATGTTGCGGCAAATCGATGAAAAAAAAAGCATTTGGAAAAATATAGTTAAAAAAAGAGGCAGACTTATAGGGCACATATTAGGGCATCGTGGAATAGTCGCTTTGATATTGAAGGGACAGGTAGATGGGAAAAATTGTGCAGACAGGCAACGTTTGGAATATGTAAAACAAATTGTTAGGGATATAGGATGTACGAGGTATACCGAAATAAAATGACTGGTACTAGATAGGGAATCTTGGAGAGCTGCATCAAACCAGTCAAATGACTGAAGACCACAAAAAAATTCAATATTTATAATCACAGAATAATTTATAAAAGATTGTACAAATCGATATGAAGATAGTTTATTAAACAAGCTAAAGGAAAAAATCTTGTGGAGGGATGTTGTAAAAAGACTAGTGTTAAATTTTATGTTAATTGAATCTGGTTCTAGAATTAAAGAATTAAATTTATCCTCAATTTTTTTAACTTCCTTTGTAGAAGGAAATTTTGTAATTACGAAAAATTCCGATTTTAAGATTTCAACGAATATATCGGTTTTGATTAGTTTCGGCGTAATGTCTGTAAGTACATATCTCGAATAACTCAAAAATGATTAGCCATAGAATGTTGAAATTTTGGATTTAGGATTTTTGTAACATTTAGTCATGCACCTCTCCTTTTGATTGAAATCGACTGAACTAAAAGCGTCCAAAAAAAACTAAAATTCAAAAAGTTTGGATTTTAGACTTTTTCTTAACTGCTGTAATAAGCCCTCATTGAAAGCTTTTCAACGACATATCGTAAGTGGTATTAATTTTCATTGGTTCTAGAGTTATAGCCAAATTAAATTATATTTAATAAAATAATTGGATCTTACAAGGGGATGCACATCGGTTTGAATCAGATTTAATCTCCTTTTTCTTTTTTTAACTTTTTTTTTAATTTAAATATATTAATTTATGAATAATTATGAAGTAGTGATTGTAGATACCATTTTTACAATAAATAATAATTCAATAATAACAATAAAAAAAAAAATAAAAATTCAGAAATTAGTAGTGGGACAAAATGTTATGTATTTTTAAAAACGTTATATAATAAGCATGATAACATATATTTTTATGTAATAGATTTGGTGAAACATCTGATTATTTTATATTAACTGAAAATTATAATTTATAAACATATTATTTCTGTATTCTACTTAAATTTCTGTTTAATTTTATTTCATTATTCTCGAATTTTTATTTAATTTTAACTACAGTAAAGTTAACAACAGAATGACTGAAAAATAAACTCTCACAAGAAAAATATATACAATGAGGCATTCATGTCCAGAATTTAATAAATTGCAAAAAAAATTCTTATTTTTTAGTTAATTATTACTCTGGTACTGTCTAATAATTTTCTTCCTAAGTCGGAGTTGATCATTATTTTGCTTGTTTGTTTTTTGTTGCCAATCACTTAATCGCTCCTTGATTTGATATAATTCTTCTGATGTTAATTTGTGTACAACGTTCTCTAATTTTAAAAATTTCTCTCTCTTTTTATTTATCATCTTCTCTTAATGATTTTATTCTTTCTTTTAATACTTTTTCCTCTTTGTATTTATCATCCTCTAACTTTCAAATGAAGTAAAATTTCAGTGGTTCTTTCATTGGAGTTAAATATTTTATAATTATATTCAGAATATATTTTTCTGTTATATTAAAGTTTCATCACAATTTTTTATATTAGTAGCATGTTATAAAAATCATTTTTCTGAACAAACATAAAATTTTTATTAATATATATTCAAGGATACAACTTCATATTTCCCAAGAGTAATATTAACTGTTCCCTACAGGTATAATTTTTTATTATATAAATGAATAAATATGTGTAACGAAGCTCATCACATATAATGAAGGGAAAAAAGGAAAGTATAGAGAAGAAAACGTGATCAGTCGATGAAAAGAAAGATAGAACGAACAAGAAGAGGGAGATTGGAGAAAGATATCTGTGAAGTGCTCTTCAGAGTTCACAAGAATGGTAAATGAAGTGTAACTGTTAGAAATGGCCTTCTACTGGTATGTTGTGTCCAAGTAGTCCAGCTGATTGAATCATACTCGATGCTTTTGGGAACGGTGAGAAGAAGGGTCTTCCTAGCAGTTGTTCAATATTCGGGACGCAACATTATATCTGTGTGTGCGCGTGTTTGTGTGTGAACATGAGGGGTAACGGCTCAAGCGATGGAGAAGTTCGAGTAGGAAAGAGAGGGGTAAGAAGAATAAGAATAAGTAGCGGAAGAGAAGAGGATGAAAGCGTTATACTGGTGGGAGGGGAAGTTCTAGTAAATAATTGATCGCAAAGACTGGCCGTGGTCCACTGCCTCCTAAGAACACTTCCCCTCCCTTAAAAAGGCCTTACTATGTCCTTTCCATTCTCAAATACATAAGCCTCTATATGTACGTTTATACATACACACACTCATACGAATATAGCGGTGTTTTATTAGCGTTTGTTTTTTGGGGGAAGGGAGACTACTGACATGAAAATCAGAGTTGTAGAGGCAACGCTGCATGTTTATAGGGTGTGTTCTCCCGGGACGGTAGACTACAGCCGCATTCTCTAGCTCGAGATGAAAGACCAATTTACTTTCGTATCAATATTTAATGTTCTCTACCCGTTTTGACCATATTGATTTGAAGCTAATACGTACTAAAAAATTCTACGCTTTTAAATCAATATAAACGTGCTTTATAGACAAGTTTATGAATTGATCTTCTTCGAACAATCACAAAAAAGATTTCAGGTATATAGAAGTTAATAAACATACTTTAATTATTTTTAACATATAAAATAAACTATCTAACTTCCAGCTGTGTTTGATTTTTCTAATACTTGTTTCTAGAAATACCCCCATCGTCATGGGTGTAATACTTATCCCTGTCGTCAGGATAAATTATAAAACACGTAATTAATCAAAGCAAGGTTTTACATTGGTACCTGACTTCCAACAACATGAAGACGCAAACCAAATGATGAAAAAGCATAACATAAATCACCTGGTATTCATCGGTGTATAATAGATATTTACGATAAATATTTGCCTTGAAACCACCTGAAATTTTATTTAAATGTGTTTTATAATTAATTTTGATGAAATTGTACTCTTAGAAAAACATAAATTTCAAGAAGTTGGATCTTTAAAAAAAAAGGTAAAACTCCTTACTGTCTTTCTTTTATGTATTTATGTAATATATGTATTTATTTATATTATATAATATTAATATTGTAATATTATTATATTCTTTTATATATATTATATTATAAAATATTTTTATGTAAGTCTGTGTGTTCGGTATAGGTGTCGCATGCTGAATCATCTTATATTTCCAAAACTACTCGACCGATCGTGACCAAAATTTTATAGGTAATTTCTATATATATGGGACATGGATACCACTAAAATTTTTATTCAAAAAGGTCAAGAGGGGTAAGATTATAGACCAAGGTCACCCTTAATATTTCTCTTAATTAAGGTGTTATTTTCCTTTGGCACATTTTTTAACAATTAAAAACTAAAAATATTTGCAAAATCGCATTCTCATTAAAGAAAATACTCTAAATAAACTAGTGGCTAGGTTGGTTTGAAGCATCATTAGTTTCGTCTCGCACCACAAGGACCGATAATTCACTGATGTACAATTGCTGACGTCATATCTCTCTCTCCTTCTCTTCTTCTATTCAAACTACGGAACCACCGTAGGGTATTACTTCAGAGGATGAATCAGGATCTTCTGTTGTCGTCTGGTATGTTGCAACATCACAAGTGAGCAGTAGCTCACCGGGCAGGTCTGGCAGTTAACTCGTCATTGCAAATCAGCTGATTTCGAAATATAGAGTTGTAAGGTTCAAATCCTAGTAAAGGCAGTTACTTTTATACGGATTTGAATACTAGATCGTGGATACCGTTGTTCTTTGTTGGTTGGGTTTCAATTAAACACTTCTCGAGGAGTGGTCGACCTGAGATTTTACAAAACTATACTTCATTTACATTTATACATATCATCCTCATTCATTCTCTGAAGTAATACCTTACGGTAGTTCCGGAGGCTAAAAGAAAAGAAAAAGAAAAAGGTGAGTGGTAGAATTAAATATATTAATAACATTTGAATTTGCTGCTAGTACCGCCTCACCCGATTAAAAGAAATAGCTAAGGCGCGCGCATATTGTATTTCAGTAATCTGTATACTGTATTGGTTAGAAAAATTAAATTAAATTTTTAAAAAATGTTATATTTAAATAAAATTATAAATATTTAAATCAAGCTGTGTAAGTTGTACATCAGAAAAAAGCCGTGTGACGGAAAATTCCCTAATCTGTGTTGTAAGCTTTTTTATCTGAAAGATAATCTTCAGTTAAAATTTAGAAAAAAAATACTTATGGAAATTATTTATGAGTTTTTTTGTTTGTTTTACCTTCGGAATCACCATTAGGTTATATCTTCAGAGGATGAAATGAATGAATTGTAGCATGTGTGAAAAATGCCATGCCTATCCGGAATTCGAACCTGGGACCTCCGGATGAAAGGCCGAGACGCTACCACTCGCGCCACAAATATAGTTATGTCTCAAATTTTATTTTCTTTAATAATTTCCTTTAGAAAACTTTTATTAAAATTCATCATCCAAAAATGTTAGTCACAAAAAAAGAATTGTAAACCACAAGGTGAAGGAAGTAAACTTAGTTTGTAATAGCAGTAGTTATGGCTAGTATTTGTTTCCGATTTATAAAAAAAAATTCTAAAAACAAATTTGTCTAACATTTTTATTTATAGTCGCATCGACATTTAAAGCCATTAGGATCTATCAATGTAATATAACTAAACTGGTAAAATCTGTAATAATGAAAAAACTCAAGCCGACTATTCCTGAGACGTGTGTTATTTTAAACCCAACCACCAAGAAGCGCCCACCAGGCTGTCTAGTGGTTAACGCGACATCGCAAATCAGCTGATTTCGAAGTCGAATGTTCTAAGGTTCAAATCCTAGTAAAAAAAGTTACTTTTATCCGGATTTGAATACTATATCGTGGATACCGGTGTTCTTTGGTGATTGGGATTCAATTAACTACACTTCTCAGGAGTGGTCGGCCTGAGATTTTACAAGACTGAACTTCATTCACATTCATACATATCATCCTCTGAAGTAATACCTTACGGTAGTTCCGGAGGCTAAAGAGATAAAGAGAGAGAACCACTGGTATCCACGATCTAGCATTCAAATTAGAATAAAAAAACACTATTAGGATTTAAACCTGAGATCTTTTGGCTTAGAAATCATTTGATTTACAACGATAAGTTTACCACTACCTACCCGGTGGGTTTCCATTTGTTTTAGTTTCTATCATTTAAAATTTGTTGACCATGTAAATAAATAGTTTGTTACCAGTAGTCTAATATTTTTAGCTGTTTTTTTATTTGACATCATAATCGAGGAAATTCAAAAAAAAAATTCTTTTTTATCGAAAAGGAAGTTAGTCCGTAAATATTTCAAGCAAGTAAAATACTTATTTCTTACATCTACTTAATATAAAGGTCATTTTTTTCCAAATTTAAAAAAGGTTTATGTGTAAACCTATATAAACAATAAAAATAGATACAGTCTGAAATAATTAAAGTTAAATCAACGCATCTAACAAATATTTATTGACATATATTTAATTATATGTCTAGTACATAGATTAATAGATGAAGAAAATAAAAGAACAATATAATATTCTTTTAAAAAGATTATACCTCGAAAATAAATCAATTAATGTAGTTAATTGAAATTTAATAAAATTAAATCAATATTCAGCTTTTTTTTCTGGAAATATATAGTGACAACACACAATATACAAATTACAATGCTATTCAAATAAAGAAAAATTATTGCATTAAAAATTTTTCTGAAAAAAGACAATACGTTCTGTATTTACTGCCTACCCAATAACGAAAAAAACGAAATATATATACAAACATATTTAAGCTTAAAATTAGCTTTTAAACTTAGTTAAAATACTGATAAAAGTTTAATCATATTGGTAAAACGGTTTTTAACTTTTAAATAATTATCAGTACAAATAGAAAAAACATATACTCAGACATCTGATTTATATAATATGGATTTAAAAATCTGATATTTTACGGTTATTTTTAATTTATCAAAAGATATAAAATAAAATAAATCTAATTTATGAACATATTGAGTAAGTGAAGAAGTTCTATCAAAATGTTTGTACTTTAAGTATGGAATGTTTTATACACTTATAAAACAACTACAGTTCAAATTATTAGCTTGATATTATATGTATTTCACTGTTATCTTCCCACTTAATCCGTATAAGGACAATTGTAAACCGTGTGAAAAGATAAAAAGGAAAAGCAAGAAGTATACATTTAATATTTGTTCTGTGCTACTGGCAAGTTTTATATCGTGAAAATAGAAGCTCTTATTGAAATCCCTTATCATTTATATTATTTATCCGTCTGATGCACGAAGACGGTAAGAAAGTTTTTTTTCTCAGTATTTAAACTCAAATGTATATATGGAGTATTGTATAACTAAGTTTATTTTTAAATTTTAACTGCTATAATAACGGCTGGACCGAAAAATAAAAATACTAAACAAAGTCTAAATGATATGTCTAAAAAAGTGAGTTTTACATAAAAATATGTAGGATTTTTTTTGTTAAAAATTTGAAGTTCCTATTTGTTAGAAAACTCTTTTTACTCGTATATTTAACAATTTTTTGAGTTTTGATTTTTTTTTCTTCTGTTAAATAATTATAAATGAAAACTAGTTTTGCTTTATTTTTATAAATCAGGTGATAAAAAATATATTAAAAATTAAAAAACAATTATTTAATGTTTATATGTTCATAAAAGTTAGTGTATGTGCGTGAATATTAAGAAAAAAATTCTTAATTTATTTTCCCAAAGAATAAGTTTGAAAAAGTAAAGGAAGAGGAAGAAATTGATTTGTTTTTATTATTTTTTTGATAAAAATCTGTCATAAAAAGATTATACATTTCATCCATATCTACACTATTATATAAAAAAAGCCGGCCTCCGTGGCGCGAGTGGTAGCGTCTCGACCTTTCATCCGGAGATCGCGGGTTCGAAACCCGGTCAGGCAAGGCATTTTTCACACACGCTACAATTCATTCATCTCATCCTCTAAAGATATAACCTGACGGTGGTTCCGGAGGTTAAAAAAAAACTATTATATAAAGATTTGTTCGGGATAAACAAATAAAATACTCGATCAATCACAACCAAATTTTTATCCATATTTTTTAAAATAATTAAAACACATTTTAGATATATTTCATCTCAGAAAATCTCGAATAGAATATGTATGTATTAATGGACAGATTTGCCGGTCAAAGCAAAAAATTTAATGAATTTAATTAATGAACTGTAAGTTTCTATCACTGTGTGAGCTGGGTTTGAACTGAGTGATTCGAATCAATTAAATGAACAATATTACAAAACTAATAGAATTAAATTTAAATAAAATAATATTAAATAAATTATAAAAAATTCTGTTTAACAATAATGGGCTTCCTGTGGGGACTGAATGTGAGGCTAAAGTGATGAGATGTGCAAGCAACTCTCGAGGGAGGATAGATCAATCATCATCTACAACTGGTAAAATACGGGATACCCTTAGGGCGCTGTTTTGGGAGGTGCAAAGGGTGCTCTTATAATATCTCTACAAACAATCATCCGATTTTCAAAATTTAAACAGGGTATTTATTTGTATGTTGAAGGCAAACTTTTTCATACATCAGGTACACTATCTATCTAACATATCAAGGTTATTTGGAAGAAAAAAATAAATATATATAAATATAGACATTTATTATACAAGTTTGATTGTTTGTTACCGCATCACGCGGGAACCAAAGGACCGATTATTTTTTTAAATTTGCAGGCTACATTCATGTTACCCCAGGGAAGATTTTAAGCCATCGACTGAGGCCCTAGCTTCCTTGAAGATTAAGATATTACAAATATTCATTAGTTCTTCGCTCCCAAGGAAAATGAAATTGGATTAAATATATTCATTAAAGAAAAAAAAGTAGATTAATCCCTTTTACACCATTATTATATTTCTGCCACCATGGCAAAAAAATAAGTTATGAATTTCTTGTCGCCAACGGTGTGTGTACTTTAGTTACTATAGTTATTATTATTATTATTATTATTCTATCTTTTGTAATTTAGTTTCTTTTTTAGGTTCCATAAAGCCTAAATACTATAATTATTATTTATCAGTATTATTCTCACAGTCATAAGGTTAACGTACAATGCGGGATTGTAGGGGGTGGAGCCCCCTGGGTATATGGAATGGCGACCAAACTAAGCTCTGCAGGTAGGTCCCTTGGCCCTAGGAGGTCGGAAGAAGCCCCGAGTTGGCTCTGGGATTCACCTGGATGATCTGAACCGTGAGGATTCAGGTTCTGGCAATACGGGCCGGCTAGTTAAACTATAAAATTATAAACCCAAAGTTATACATAAATATACATATATGTATATACACACATATATATATATATATATATATATATGTATTCATAATTACAAACAAGAAAGCATAATGTAGGAGAATCCCCCTTGGGGGATCTTACAAGGGGGAGGCACATCGGTTCGAATCAGACTTCATTTAAATGGATTGATTTATTTATAATTAATATTCTCTGATTGTAAAAAAAAATTTACAATAAATAATAATTCAATAATAACAATTAAAAAAATCAGACGTTATTAGTGAAATAAAATTTTATCTACTTTTGATTTTAAAAAAGAAGTGTAAATTTAATTTAATACAAGG
>JAAAKQ030476742.1:0-22880 GCA_010016005.3 Zanna intricata
TACTAATTCTACTCTACTATCTCTACTAATTTCAAACAGTGCAATCATCAAATAGAAGGTGACATTTCGTCTTATTTAATATATATATTTGTTTTTTTTTAGCAAATGTTAAATTAACATTATAAATATGACCTGTGTTATTCTTTGTATATTACAAGTATTATGTAATGGTTTATTGTAATTTTATTCATGTTAAATTTCATTATTATTATTTAGACAACACAAATGTTACTGTTACTGTAAATTAAATTCATTATACAGTTTTTACATTCTTACCAGAGTATTGTTATTGTTATTTTATTAACTTATCAATTATCCTCCATACGTCTAGTAGTTTAGCCAAAGCGTTAACATAGTCCGTAGTTATTGGTCCTATGGGCCGGATACTAATATACTCCGTCTTTATTGGTCCTCATGGGCCGGATACTAATGTACTCCGTCTTTATTGGTTCACATGGGCCGGATATAACATAATCCGGCCCATGTGGACCGCAATGCTGTTATTTCATTTCACAAACATTGGTTACGTCTGTAAAATTTACATAAGGGCTTCCGTACTTCAGATTTATCTGTGTGGTGTGTCTGTTCGTGACGTTATTGTGAGTGAGTGATTTCTTCAATTAACACTCTCCAATTAAAAACCCTATAGTAATTAAATATATGATATGACAAACATACACGATTGCTATTTGCCATCTTACTTAGCGTTAATATTTAGGAAGGGAGTAATTTATCACGACGAGCTTTGTCTAGGTTCTTCATCTATATGTTATGACTGATTATAATTTCTAAAATTAGTTCAGTTTTATATTTTCTTTAGTTTCTAAATTAATATAATATGAGAAGACTTTTGATTTAACTACGTTGTTTATTTCAATGTTATCCAATTATCTGGATTTGATTGTTCAAATGCATTTATGAAAATAGCCGTGAGTGACATCAGTGGTTACAAAAAACCATTAAAATAGATTTCTTTTCTTTTGGACTGATGGAATCAATTCACCACAGAAGCCTACAAGGAAGTTTATAAGTGGAAATGTGAATATGAAATTTGTAGTGTATGTAAAATCCCACCCCTGAACCTCTGAATCGAACCCGGGACCTCCGGAAAAAAGTACAGTTAGAAATAATCATTTCCACTTTTTAAACTCATCGTATCTGTTATTTCTTCACTGACGATTATTAGCATTTGACTAAAATTTATCGAGATTTAATCTCTCAGATGATTATGCACTAGTAAAATAATTTAATTTCACCCATCATCCGTTTGAGTTTTGATTTATTGTTTTAAGTTAAAAACATATTTTACTTTTGTACTACACAAAAGTACTACTTGAGAACAACACAAACAATACTACTACAAAAACTTCGTTTTATATTTTTATATTGCTTTTTATAACTCTTGTATATAATTTAATAACATGAAAATAATTTTAAAATGAATATTAAATTTATTAGATACATCCTAAAAGTTAGAAAAGTTTTCATGTTATTCCGGGGAACTAAAATGTCGATAAGTTGTGCTTATGCTATAACGTAAAGTTTATTAACAATATTTTTAAAACTTTAACTTGAAACTTTAAGAATTGTATAATTTTCTCTTAATCACTAACATAAATGAATTCGTGCGGAAAGTTATTGTATTCAGATTCACATACAAAAATTCTTTAACGTTCTATGTTAATATATTTCTTTCTGGATGTAAAAAAATTATAAACAGTTTTTTAAACATAGTAAATTAAATGAAAAATAACATTAATCAATTTTTATAATTATTATTTTTTTAAAGCCTACTACTTTTAATGCTCTACTTATTAAAAGTTTCTTTACTTAACACAACATTATTTTATTTTCAAATCAAAAGAAATAAATTTTTAAAACACAAGAAATATTAATGTTTATTGAAATTAATTTTTATGAACTTCACTATTTAAAGACAACTAAGTCTAGAATCTCTTCACATTCCAATCGTCAAAATTGTTAATGTATTCATATGTTTATTTTATACAGTATTTAATAATTATTGTGTGTGTGACGTAGCAATAAATTTTTATTTTAATTACAGTTTTTCCGTTATAACCAAAAAGATAAATTACATTATACATGTATATACTTTTAAATTTTTTTCCGGCAACTGTTCCACTAAAATCTGACTGCGTATGGGCTCTCTATTTGTCATTTAATCATAAATGTATCGAAATTCCAAGTAGTAAAATCGGCAAATTCCAAATATTAAAATCGGCAGATTTCAAATTATTTTATCCTTTGATAAAAAACTTTCGACCTTTTTTTTCTGCTAAAGTAAAGTAACATTTTATTTTAGGTAAATAACACTAATTTAATAGGACAACATATCAATAGCATTTTGTGACATGAAATTAAAAAAGAGAAAATTATTATATTGTGAGCAGTAAACTTGTAAAATATACATCTCACTTCCCTACACTAATTTAAAGATAGTCCCCAGAGTTAAAGTAAGTGTAGAAAAAATGAAAGTATAGACAGTAAAGAATATAAGAATGTTCAGATTCCAGTTCACAAAAATTGAATACGTATATAGAATTTATATAATGAACTAATAAGTGTGTATTTACCGAATTTTCGAAGAAAATTACGATAATACTTTCGGTCGCACAAAGGATTGCGGGGTGGGTTTAAATTGAATATGGATTAAATTGACAATTCTTTATGATGTTTTTGTTTATTATTTCTCTTTTGATAGTAAAATAAATAAATAAACAAGAAAATAAATAAGTTTGTAAAAGAGCTAATAATTTTAAACTTTATCACTGGGTGAATAGTTAAATATTAAGCTCTATAATACAAGAAAGTTCAGCTAACAGTAACCCAGGTTGTTTTTGCGGTTGATAATGGTGGCTCTTCTATACTCAGTTACTTTCTTCATATAAGAAAAAGTGAATTTTTCATTACATATTTTTTTATTGCGATGATGAAAATTATTTTAAAATGTCTCTTGTCCTTTACATAGTATAATTATTTGATATTGTGCAGATATTAGTTAATGTGTTCAATTTTTTGTTTTTTATTTTTTACGAAAGAAGTATAGAATTTTATGTTTCATTCAATTAATGTTTGAAGACAACTGAAAATTCATTATTTAAATAAATCCCTGTCTCATTGATATTTTTTATTATGACAGCTTTAACATACAAATTGTACTGAAACGGATATCATCGCAGCGTTTGTGGGAATATTAAAATTAAAATTCTCAATACCGTGGATTTAACCATTATTATAGTTAAAAAAACGTATAGTGAAATGCATAAATTGAATATACTGTTATTTCTTTATTCGTGAATTCTTTTTAAACCTATTCATGGTCATTTATTCACGGAAGTAGATTTATATACTTCATGGAAATAAATGACAGTAGTCGATAGTATAAATTTACTAAAAATAAAAAATATATATATTTACGATGAAATCAGTTACTCTTTTCTTCTTCCTGAAGACTATTAATGTTACGATTCAGAAATTTTGATCTTGGCAGACTAAGTTTATTACAATATTTTTTTTTTAATATTTGTAATCATAAAAACTACCTGTCAAGTTTTTTAAATTTATAGAATTTTAAATTAAAATATTTTGTATTTTATAACTTTTTTTTAACGATGAACGCAATTAGATTTTTAGTTATAATTTATAAAAATATCGACTGAGGGAGCGTTGTAAACATATGTTTTTTTTTAGTGAAGAATAGATTTGGTTATAATCGCTCGAAAACCATATAAAAATCCACAAGAAAATTAATTATTTCTATTCTTTTATTGATGAGTTTTTAATATGAGAATCAATGAAATATTATAATTTGTAAATGCCAGAAATACTAATGAAAAAATAACTTTTGTTAAATTGTAAAATAAAGTTGTTTTTACTTTATATACCTTTCTGCTAAAATATACCATTAACGAGTAACATACTTGAGAAAAAAATATATCATTTTGCAAAACTGAAATCAAATTCTACTTAGAAATCTTTAAAAGAAAGTATTAAATATTAAGCAATAAACTGTTACAGTCCTCCTAAGCTCTTTGCTGTAATTCATCCAAAATGGTCTTTTGATCAAGAGTTTTAGGGCTCAGAGTAAATATTAGAATATAGCTAAAATATCAGCCACGTTATGTTTTGTCAGAAAATTTCATTTAAATTACTTAAGCTTTTTCCATGATTTAATAAAAATGTTTAAACAAAATCTTCAGTTATTTGTATTATATATTCTAAATTTTGTCTTTCTCTACAGGTTTTTGATTTGAACAATTCCACTCAATATTACTAAACTAACTAAATCTGGATACATTCTCATCAGATACCAATCTATTTCTTTTAGTATAAATGTGCCCCTAGCTTATTTTTTCTCAAACTAGTATTTAAATCTCTTGATTTCGAAATTTTGTAACCTTTTTAATTTTTGACATTATTATATAATTCTTTCCTATGAAGATTGCGTTAGTAGTAATATTAGTATTAATTTTGTATTTAGTAATATTTTACTTCTCTGTTTATTATTCCATTAAATTTACTAAGTAGTATTTTTGTCTCATTGATTGTATTATTTATTGATGGTCTTATCATAAAACTCCGGGATTCCAACTGATGATTTTTTAAAATTAAACTGCGGAATGTGTACTTATATGTTGTGAATTATATTTTGTAATTTTTTTTTTTTTTTGTAAATAGTTTATTTTAAAACGAAAATTGAAAATGAATCACTTTTATTATTATATATTTTATAATATTTCAAGAGATACTGATATTATTTTTATGGATTTCCTGTCATCAATTTTTACATTCTTTAAAGTGCTTAACTCCATACTAATTCTTTTATAATTTTTTTTTTTTTGTATTTGATAAGTATTTATTATGCTAGTAAATTTTTTATCTGCATATTTTTTTCCTTTCTGGAGTTAATCCGCTTTTTTTATCAACTGTACTTCATAATTTAACTACCTAAATAAAACAACACTTTGGCTTGTTGAATTTAATGATCGCATAACGTATCAAAATGTAATGTATATTTTCCCTTTTTTTCTGTCATTATTCATCAATATTTTTATACTACACTTCCTTATTTTTAAATTTTACCATATCTCTATCAATCATTCAGTATCTCTTCGAGTAGTTTTAGTTACAGCTAAAACTACAATATTATCTTTTCTCTCCAGAATTATTACTTAACTCCAGGATGTTTTGTATATAAAAGTTGAAAAACTGGGATATACTGTACATCCTTATCCACTCTTTTCTGTAATTGAGTTTATCTTTGTTGGCCTTTTTCCCTTTAATCATATTTACATGATATTGTTCATCATATTACCTGCCGTGAGGCAGGTCCCCGGTAAGCATCATTTTTATTTTATTTTATTTCCAGTTAAACGTTTCCGATTTTTATAGCTCACATTTCTTATTAGATCTTCTGTTATTTTTAATCGTTTCCGGTCTTTCTGTTTTGAATATTTTATATTGTATATTGATGTTAATATTAGTTATAAATAATTTCTTCCTTGTTTATATTTCAATCCTTTATTTTTCAAAATCTTTAACCTTTTTTTAATTCCATACTACGGTGATATTTGTATTAATTCATCTTATATACTCGCATTATAAAGACTTCTCAAGAATTACAGATTCATATAAGCAGGACCCTAATTTTCTTTATCACATCCTAAAAAATGAATGTTAGAATTATGAAGATCTCCATTTATACACCTGCTGATTGTGAACCCAAATTAGTCTTCATACACATCCTCTGTACGTCTGCAAATGAACTTAGGAAATATTTTTTTACTCGTGTTCTATCAAACTGATATTGTTCCTACCTTTCAGGATTGATAATACAATTACTATTTTGTGAACTCCTATCTCTTAACGAAATAAAAACAGGTATCTAGGTAAGCAATTTAATTTTTTTTTAATCTAGATTAGACATAATAATTTTTATGTTTTCATAATAATATAATTTTAATAAAAGCATACAATAAAATCATTTTTGCAAATAGTAATTTTTAAAATCATTATCTTATCAATAAGAGATTAAAAAAAAATTACTGTTCTAAATAAAGAATTACGGGATTGAATCAAGGAAAGATCATTAAACGTATTTTTACAATTACAAACAGTTAGCTGAATAAATAAGGATGTACCATCGTACACGAATTATGCATTTTAACAGAATGACTACATAAAAGCTATAATAGCTTAAATGCAATTCTGTTATAACATTATTTATATCCGGTGTTAATACATTCAATTCATTTCCTGTTGTTAAAGATGAAATTGCAATAAAAATCAAACGTAATCATTATCACATTTAACTACGGTTACTTATATTATTCTGTATGTACTATTGAATGAAACGAAGGTCAACTTATGTCAGACAAGTTTATAATTCATGTGTAAGGTGGACTGTATACATAAAAAACCCACATATAAGTAGTATTTAATATTATATACAATTTACTAAGGCCTTAAGATTGTAGTATTATTTTTATTTGAATCGATATTAACAGACGAATTCGGTATTTCCAATCTTAAGAATAGTAACGAAAATAAATATGTAGCCTTCTTCTAGAACATTCTAAATACTCGTATATAGTGTGGCCTTCCTCATGATGATGCTTGCCTTTGTGTAAAATATTTTGTTTAGAGATGAAAAAGTCTTTATGCTTAATTGTTTCTCTCTACTTTTAGGGGTTTAGAAAAAAACTAATAGAAGGTCAACAGATGTATTAACCTATTTCATCTATTCCACCTACGACTTCTTATAAATCAACTGATTATCTCTTCTTTTGTACATTTTCTCCACATTATAAATTTGTATCTACCACTTTTAAAATAATTTTTTTTTTTTTTATATTTCGGGTACAAGCAAGTTTTTTTTTTTTAAATAGTAGAAAAATAATCTATTACAAATATTTTATGCATGAGAACGATCAGTATATTTTAATTTTGAAAATAAATTTTTTCACGAAGTTATATTCTTATCGGAGGAGTAGTATCAGTAGCTTTATCTTTCGATAAAATGGTTTATCATTTTTTCCCAGCTACATAAATTTATAACCCTTCCTTATTACGAAATAAAGATTAAAAATTTAATAACTTTAATTGAAATCAGACTTTTTTATTTTAGAGCATAAAGAAATAAATTAATTGTCGTTCTTATTTTTATTATTTTGCTGTTTATAATAATATTATTGTATCTCCAGAAAACGAATTAGTTCTAAGATAAGTATTATGCTGTTGACTAGTTGATTGCCTGCTAGTTATTATACTAAAATTTGCAAAGTTTTGTCAGATACGTTGGCTTAACTATCTTCTCTACACTTGAGGTATGTTTGAATTTTAGGAAGTAATAGTGTCTTTATAGCATAAGAAAGACAGTCAATTTACAAGTCTTACTGAAAGATGCGTATGATCGCACGAAGTTCAATAATGCCCTGTAAACCAAGTGCAAGTTGATCTGAAGTTCGTTTTATGTATTTTTGTTACGCAAGGAAGAAACCTCAAGGATGTATAGTCTGGTACCTTTGTTGATCAGGGCAAGCGGGTCAATTTTTCATTCAGTGTACTAAATTTGATAAAAACCTGTTTTCTACAGCTGGTTTTGTAGAAGAAATTTCTCAGGAAAAGCAAGAAAAATCATAAAATGAAGAGAAAACAGATACTGACAATACAAAAGAAGCATGGATACAATTCGTTTCTTTGACAAATAAATTACGGTATTGAATTCAAGCAATTTTTATGCGTAGGCGAGAACTTAATTATGACTGATTATCCCACTGTTCAGGCTTATTGGACAATTGTTTTGATTAAGCTGAACCCAAAGATGATGATCATTTAGAAAATAAATAATGGAAGCACTCCAAACTTCTGACACGCTTGAGAATTATTTTTAATGTTCCTAAAGATATTTATACCATTCTTAATAAAAGTGAACATTATTTTTAAGCAGTTCGGCAAAATATTATGTTCAAAAAGAATTTTGGGACTACATTGTCAGAAAATAAATCATAACTTCGCTTCGTTTTTTATTTACGAACAAACATTTTTTAGTACATTGTAAACAAATTTTCAAGTTAAATACATATTTGTATATTTTAGTTTTAATTTCTTTGTTAAATTTTTTTAAAAGTTTTTTTTAACCATAGAAACTTAACTACAGATAATTGGTTTTAGTAAAAAACTTATGAAAAATATACAATATTTGTTTTTATGTTTTTTTTTCAGGAACCTTCAAGTTCGATTACAAATGTTCGACTGTAGTTTAACTCTTTTTGTTATCAAAAGAGTATATATTATTCTAAATATCTATTTCAATAAAGTAAACAACAATTTTTTGAAAATTCGTAGCCGATCTCTGTAACTAAGTAGGTAGCGTCTCGGCATTTAATGCGGAGGTTTAATACCTTTCGTAGCAGAATGCCAGTCAAGCATGGCATTTTTTCATTCGCTACCAATTTCCACCTGCTAATGATGATATCTGTTGATACCCGCTCATTTATAACAAAAAAAAAAATCATTAATAACAAGAAAAATACATTAAAAATTGCTATTAAATTTACTTATTAACAACAAAAAAATCATCAGCAGATGAAAGGGAAATTTTCAATTCGGAACAAAAATATTATCCATAATTCTATGTTATTAATAGTAGTCCGTAAATAATTTTAAGTATTTTTCTATTTTTTCTCTAGTTTTATTAGGTTACTTATTTTCAGGTTTATCAGGTTCAAATTTATTTTCAGGATTTTCCTAAAACAAATTGATCTTGTAAAAGCTATTGTGAGTGAAATATTTTCAATTGTATTAATTATATTGATTTTGCACTGTATAAAATTTAACATCGATTCCGTATAGCACTGTCAGTTAATGAAAAAAAAAATTGTTGTATTTCTTCATTCGGTAGAAAAACATTTTCAACAAAATTCAGTAAAGTTATTATTAGCATTTTGTTTAAGTAGTAAATATTTAAGAAAATTAGGGTTTTGGGTGATATAGAAACTCTGACAAGATATGTTTAAATATCTTTCCAGTCGACTTTAGTTATATACCATATAGATACAGAATATTACAAGAGATGTTTGTAAACAAACATATTGATGAGGTCAAATGTTTTCAACTAATTATTCAGAAATTCACTTTTTAAAATTTTTAAAACAGAAATCTAAATGGAAATTTCTGCGAGCAGATTAAACTGGTATTTTATTTCTTAAATTTAACAAAAAAAAAATTGAACGCTTTAAATGCAAAATAATAACAAAAAAATATGTTATATATTAATTATGGAACTGTATAAAATAATGTGGGTCATAAAATACACTTGCACTGAAGTTCACTAAAGGTCAAATATAAGTTACTTTCGAAAATTTCTCTTCCATTCATTTTAAATTGATATCATACTGCCAAGTTTAAAAATATGCTGACTAATTAAATGTTTATTTTATTATTACCCGTCGTAACTTAATTGAAAAATACTCTTACTTTACTGAAATAATAATATAAATGAAAACTAATAATAGAATTAAAATATTTAAGAAAAATAAACTGTAAACAAAATATTTTTATTGTACTGGTTTTTTTTTTAAATTTCATTATCATTGTTATTTAAATTAATATAGGGCATATATATGTATATATATATATATGTATATATATATATATATTTATATATATATATATATATATAAGACCTTATATAGACCTATATATAAGACCTTGAACTTGGCGTTATAATCACTTCTAGTCATTTTATGGTGAAATTTATATATAATCTGATATATATTTTTACTCTCTGAATAGGCCAATTAACAATGGATGTATGTATCTGATAGGGAAAAGAAATTACCACTAACTCATCCCTTGATTGTGGAAATCTATGTAAAAAAATTCATAGTAAACTTAACCATATCAAACCATATTTCAGGTTGATGACTACACGTACATATTCATGTAGATTTAAAATTTAATAAAGATATTGCTTAATTAGATACTACCTATCTGAAAAATTATTATAGTTGTTCGATTAGATTGGTGTAAATGTTTTCAGGTTTCAAAAATGGAATAGATCACGTAACCCACATAGTTACTCAATTTATTTTCAAACGAAAATACACAGAACTTTGATCATACTTGACCGGTCAAAGTCAAAAGACTGGTCAAATATGGTGAAATTGCCGTATGTTTTCGATTGAAAATAAATCGAGTAACAGTGTAGGTTATTTGATTGTTTTAATTTTTTCATAGGAATCCCATTGTAATACGAGACATATTGTTTTTACCCTTCAACGAATTCTACAGGATTAATTCAGTAAGCTACGAAATACTATTAAGAATACCATTTGAGAATATGCTGTGATATATTTTGTTCATCACATCTCGGCGTTGAGATCTAATATATGAATGGTTTGTAAAAAACATTAGTTCAATAGAAATATGTTAAGGTATAGAGTTGTTTGTAGAAAAAATCCCTTATATCGAAATATAAAAGAAGCTTCATATAGTCGGATAGTATTTGAATCAAAGTTTAAGCTCGAGAGAATGTGTTTTGATTTCATTTGCATAGAGTTGAAGTGGAATTATCCATAGAGTTCCATGTAGATATATTAATACTAGCTCCTAAATAATCTACTTTTTTAAAAAAATAAATGATCACTAACTTTGAAAACAAATTTCAAATAAAAATAATAGATTACAAATTTCTGTTTTGAAAATGCGTGCTTGTATGGGGGAATAATTTTCAATATAAATATTAAATTAATTGTGAAAAATAGTTAATGGGAAATATTTTGATTTCATTTTTTGCATAGATTTTAAGATATAATTGTCCTTAGAAAAAAAGCTCTTATGGGCCAAAACACATGCTTACTGGACCAAAGAAGATAAGAGAAATATTATGTTTTTAGACCGAGTCATATTTATATGTTCAGGAAAAAAGAGTTCCATTACATTAAAAAAGGTATCAGATAAAAATATATCACCGGCTCAGATTCAAAATCAATTAAAAATCCCCAGAAAAAAGTGTTATGTAGGTCCATGTTTAATACTTCCAGTAGATAGTACGTTGAAAAGTAATGGATATTTGAAGATCGTGAAGGAATGTTATGGGATACAACTTTCGAAGTTGAGTTGGCATACAACTTTAAAACAAATTTTCAGAAGTCAGTGTTCCAACAAGAGTTGGCACCCGAAAATGTAGAAAAATTTCTCGAAGAACGAAACATTAAAGCATCCCGTCGCCAGGCATCTAGCCAAACTTAAACTGAATTGAAAATCTTTTGGCAATAGTCCAAAAAGACACACAAAAATTAATTTTACCACAATAATTGACCTCATTAAAGCAATAATATCGGTATCTTTCATGATGAAGAAATAAAAAAAATGTGTACTACAGTTGTTCAATCCATGTCAAATTGTGTACATGAAGTGATAAAGAACAAAGGAAAAAATATTCTAATATTCTCAAATTTTACATCTATGATTTCTTTTTCAAAATAAATTTACTTTTATTAAGGTACTTTAATTAAGGTGTTCAGATTAATTTCCATTCTTCAGAAGAATAATTTGTCTCATCTCATGACTGTCTTAAACTATTATGCTGTGTAAGGTACTGTGAAGTGAATATACCTTACAGAACTATCATTAAAATTTAAACATAATTTTAAAGCCTGCTGTCTCTTAATCATAGGTTTTTACGTCAATCAGGATCTTATTCAGTATCCACATCATTTTCATTGTCATCAAATTCATTTACCAAACGAACAGGAGTTTATTTTGCTCAGGTCATTCATTATTTCGGTTTTCTGAACTTTTTTCCTGTAAAAAAAAAAACAAATAAATACATTAACAACAAAAAATTTAGGTTATGGAAAAAGTTCCTTTTCTAAAATCAGTAGTAGTCAAAACCTAGAGACATGAAGAAAAATTAAAAAACTTCACTCTATATATAATAAACCAAAAAAATAAAGGTTCAGTGATAAGTTTATATCATTTTATTTCATTTAACTATATGCAGTACCTACATGTAATATGCGAAATTTATATGCACATGCATATAATGTGCATATTTATGATATTTCATTTATTATAATTTTTTTTATTTGGTTGGTGATTGGTGGTTGGAAAGTGGGTGTATCTGGCGAAGGGTGAGCGGTGATTGGGCGGATGTTCGACGGTGGATGGGAGGATGTTGGCGGAGGGTGAATAGTAGGAGGTTTTTGCGAGGAGGTTGGGTTTTCATTTCACAAAGATGTGAACTTTCAAGGAACTGGACATATAATGTAAATTACAATTAGGTGTTAATAATAATAATAATAATAATAATAACATTACAATCAACAATAAAAACAACTGTAAAAAAATAACTTAAAAATTCTAAATAACAAAAAATTCTAAACATTGTACAAATAAGATTGTATAATAATAATTGTGCTTCTAATTGGGTGTAATTACTACTAATTATGTAATAATGAATTACAAATAACAAAACATGAAAACGGCAATAAGTTAAACGAGCATAAATAAAATTACAACAATTAATTTTAATACAAGATCTTTATCTAACATGTTGCACTACTTTTCTCACTGATATTTGGGTGTTGATTTCAAATATGTTACTGAAATTGTGTTACCATGTGAAGGTTTTACGTAAATCGTAAATTTGTAAAATGGTTTTATAATAAACTCATTTTGATTAGCTACTGGTTAAAATTAACAATAATTTCTGTAATTTTACTCTTAAACAATATGTATACATAGCCCACCGGGCTGGTCTAGTGGTTAAAGCAACATCGCAAATCACCTCATTTTGAAATCGAGAGTTCTAAGGTTCAAATCCTAGTAAACGTAGTTGTTTTTATATGGATTTTAATTCTAGATCGTGGATACCGGTGTTCTTTGGTGGTTGGATTTCAATTAACCAAACTTCTCAGGAGTGGTTGACCTGAGATTGTAGAAGACTACACTTAATTCTCATTCATATAAACCATCCTCATTCATCCTCTGAAGTAATACCTTACGGTAGTTCCGGAGGCTAAACAAAAAAAGAGAGACAATATGCATACATGCTTAATTAAGAAAACAATAAATATATACACTCTCATGGGAAGTAGACACGTACAAACATATCTGTATGATGATATCGTATAGATATCTGTTGTTGCTTACTACACAGCTTAAAATCTTATTCAGTCTAGCTTTACTGTCAGTCTAGCGTTGTGATTCGGAAAATTTTAGAATTTTGCTATACTCATATTTTCATCAATTCTTTATAATATAAAAGCGATTTTTCTAGTTTTTATTTGCTACAGTATGGCTTCTGCAAAAGTTTGTAGTTCAAATCAATTCAGACAATTTTTTATGTCTGTGAAAAATTTATGCCTAAATTTCTAAAGAAACACTATTTCTGAATTGATAAAAACATGTTATAACTTTTATTTTGATTATGAACTCGAGATCAAGATAAAATTTGGGCGAATATAAACTAGCTGCATGGAAGTCCTTCAGAGATATTATTGGTGGTTTTTTAGGCCATAGTAAAGATGAAAGCTACATTTTTTTAGTTAATCAGCTGTTAGAAAACTACCAACGTTTAGAATGTAGGATGTTATTAAAAATTAATTTTCTACACTCTCACCTAGACTTTTTTCCCAAAAATGTGAGCTTTGTCAGTGATGAGCAAGTGAGCGTTTCCATCAGAATATCTGACCATAGAGCATCGGTAGCAAGGAAGATGGGATCCTGGAATAATGGGTGACTATTGTTAGTTTTTTTTAGTGAAACTGATCAAAGATCGAACAAGCGAAAAAGTTTGTGAACACATTTTGAAAATTATAGGTGACAATTGTAATGATTTAAACTTTTAAAAACTGTTATTTTAAAGACATTTCTAATGATATAGACTTTTAGAATATATTATTTTTTTAAATTTTATTAATGTACTTTAATTTTTTTGTGTTTGAATAAATAAAAATTTAATTAATTTAGCCAAATTTTACATTAATATGCATAAATAATAATTTCTTTTTAAATTCTTATTTAACAGTGATTATACATTTACTGGTAAATAAATCGTATATCTAAATCGTATGTATATAAAAAAAAAAACACATTACATTACACAAATTCTAATAACAGTTTTTAACTCAGCACCCCAAAATTAGTAAAATCACCATGTAAAATTCCAGACACACGAAAAAGATTTTTTTTGTTGACTAGTGAATTAATTTTGTCTTAGATAAATTGTCAAAAAACAGGTTTTAAATTTGTCATTCTGGTGTATTGCATCATCATCCAGCACTTGATGTTTCTAGGTTGATCGTCCTGAAGTATAGATTTATACCTTGCACTCCTTACCACCAGATCTTCTAGACTTTATATAACAGCTGGTGGTTTAATTAATGTGGGGTAAATCGGTCTACTTGTTGGTAACTTATGCCTGCATACAATCGATTGTTCTCGGTTTCACCGAGTGGTGATCCTTTTACTACGAATACCAACTCTCATAAATGAAGTAAATAATATTTTCACTAAAAAAAAAAATAATAATAATAATTCTGGATAACTTTTATTGTTTTCAGAAGAGTTCTCAGTACAGCAAGAGTTCTCAGTACAGCATAGCATAATTATCAAAATGGTAAAAAGAGTTTTTAAATTTTCTTATATAAGCTCTTTCAAATTTTATATACGAGTAATTCAATCTTTCCCTTAAGCTTTTAAAAAACGAGGCTTAAAGAAGTAAACTGAAAATAAATTATTTCTTCAAACAGGCAAAATCTCAATTGACTATCTGGCACAAATTTATCATTTTACTGAAATACGTTGTTATAAATTCAGACGTTGTTATAATTAAATTAGAAGACAAATAAAGGCAAAACCAGAAATTTCACTGTAATTATTTTATTTTAAATAATAGCGCATATACATTATCAATCATATTTAAGATTAAATTAACTCCAAAACCTTTCATTACATTGGTTTCCTGTTGTGATATGAATAACAAAAAACGAACTAATTTTAAGAGAGGTAATAGAATTTTTTCTATCAGTTAAACTTAACATTTTCTATTTCTAGTTACATATTACAACTTTTTGCTATTCGCTTCTGAATTACATTTTGCAGGTTAATAAACAGAATTCGGGGGACCCAGATGGACCCAAACTTCATGGAAACAAGGATTTTATTAACAGTTTCTTAAAGAGAACATATTTTAAAAACAGCTTTTAATATCGTAGTATTTTAAATTTTATTAATTTAAGTGACCATTGCGCATGGAGTGAAAACAAAACTTGAACCTCTTTAATAATGTTAAGGATTTTACTTGACCTTAAATGTTAAACAGATTTTGAGAATTTCGAAAATTCCAGTTTTTTATAATTGAAAGGTGTAAAAGGACTCAGATACAAGACATCAGATATACCATCTTTTACAGACCCATGTATATAGAATATTTTTTGTAATCAGTGTTAACATATATATATTATTATTTTTTTTTTTTTTAATTTACTTGACTTGACTAGGGTGGATAAAAGGAATGTAGAATAAGAAAGAGCAATGTGAGTTCTCATCCCACCAAATTTGGTAATGATTCATACTCAGACGGGAGAATCAGACACCCAATGTTTGATTGATTTATGAGTAAGTTTTATCTCTTCACAATTACACTTTATTATTTATTTAATTATTAGACTATTTCTACTGTTACAAATACAGCAACACTACGAGAGTCGTATTACATAAGGTGACGTAACTGTAAGATTACTTATGTCATTTAAGATGAAACAGGCTTTTTAATAGTGAATGAAATTTTTAAAACGGTTCAGTGATTCCTGTGATTAAATTCGATAGACCAACTTAATATTTTTATCTAATAATGTAGACATTATTTGCAAAAGTAATAAAAACTGTATAGAAACAATCCTTGTTGTTATAATGGTGTAATTAACTTATTCTGCTGGAATGTTTAAAATAAAGTTAATGCCAACCAATCCGGAAAAGTGTGGTTGTGTGCCACATGTAGCAACCAGAGAACTGTTTATAAACAAATTTACAGTGAACTAAATATCTTTCATTTCATTCAGTAAGAAAAGATAGCAAACAGTTTTGTTTTTGTCAACATAGGCAAGTATGAAAAATGTTAAATTTACTTTGTGAAGATCGAATTTATATAAAAAATAGTGAGTTAATCATTTTTCCCAAAATTGAACCTGAAATAAATTAAATTCAGTTACGTAGTAAAAATACCTTAAAATTTATCCAAAACAAAAAATTTCGAAATCGATTTATTAAAATTTTACTTCGTTTTTAAAAATTTAATAGTAAATGAAATGTTGATGACTTTGCACAGAAATACTGTTCAGATTTGATTCAATATCTGTTTATGAGAGAAATTATTCAGTGAAGAATGTAATAAAGCGTGTAATATCTAAATTTTATTTAAAATAATGCACATATATTTGGAAAACATGTTATAATATTATAACATTAACATTTTCGTTATTATGTTATTCATTTTAATTTGAAAATAGATTGTAAAAACAATCAGATTCTAAAATCTTGTTAGAAATTCATTTTTAACGAACAATTTTTTTATAATTAAAACTTAAGACCGTTTTTAAAGAATTTTTCTGAAATAAGTATGCTATCTGTATTTAAATTAATATGTGTCAAAAATTAAGGAAGAAGAATGTAGAGAACACAAATTTTAAATAAACTTCGTTTCAAGAATCTTTAAAAATTTTGTTAGTTTCCTTCCTGGGTAAAAGATATTGCATAACCGATTGAAGGACTGCCGGAAGCAATTGATATACAAGAGGAAATAATTACAAACCATAAGATTTTTTTTTATTCATCATATATTTTACTAGTCACAATATTGGTAGGCACAAAAGCAAACAATTTTATCCGAATTCTTTTAAATTGTTCGATAAAATTACTTTGACCAATACAAAAATTTCGCCTATACGGGCTTAAGTTTCTATATGAGAAAGAGATAATGGAGGAATAAAATCAGATTTTAAATCTGTTGATATAAATATATGTTATAGGTTAGCATTTAAAAATAAAACTATTTATTAATTAAAAAGAAAAGAATGAATAATATTGTTTCATTTATAGAATTTTATAAATGTTGTATAGATGTAGTCTAAGTTAATCTTTGTACAATAAGCAAGATTAACTGTCACTATTTTTATTTAAGTATTTCATCACTGGTAAAAATAAATATGTACGGATTTATAAACTTAACACGTACATGAAAATATACATTTTTACACCAACCCTGAATTGATTAGATGTAAAAATGTCAATACAAAACGTAGTGTCATCATCATCATAATAAATATAAATTAAAATTGTAAATTTATAAATAGAAAAACTAGCTAACAGAAAAACTATTCAATAGAAAAAACATAAGTTACATCTCGTTCAAGGATTTCTTACTAACATTAAATCATTAAACAGTTTCCGTAATAAATTTGTATTACACTAGTTATGATTACTATCATAAACGTATTATTAATTAATTAATTACGGTTATTCTAATACTAACTAATAACGTTTTTTTTTAATTTATTAAAATCATTTTATTAAACTGATTTTACAGTTATATAAAATCTTTCATACAATTCATTAACTATTAAAAACATCTTGTTTGAGCAAATATAAATTATTTACTTACTAAGTTATATAAATTATTATCTACATTACTGATCTACCAACTGTAATCTATTACAACTATACTTTGTCGGCGTTGATCCATTCAGTGATGTTAATTATTATCACTGGATGAATCTTAAAAAATGAAAATTCTTATTTTCTTATCAAAACACAAAAATCAGTGCTAAATTTATTTCATCTGAAAAATTTACTAGTTTATAACTGTTTATTACATTCAGAAATTATATCCTAATATGTGAAAGAAACCTGAAATATCTTGGAGTAATAATTTATAGATGCTGTAGCTTATGAAAGTTTTCGGAAACTAGTGGTAAGTCCAGGACAAGAATTAAAATTAACTAGAAATTAGCTGGTATCACTCGAGATTTTTCAAAATAAAAAAAAATTATGAAAATAATTTGCTTTACCGTTAGTTATGACCAACTGACTTTAGTTGCTCGATATGAAGTGGCTTTATTCATAATAATCGAGTGAATAACATAATGATAGAGGTTATACCTATTACCTATGGCACAATATGATCAAATCCAATTCCCTAGATAAGTTGTTCCCTATATTGAGTAATTTTTCTCCCTATCGTTCAGGAAAATCGCTATCCTGGTTAGAGTATGGACTTTTAGAAAAGATAAACTTAATCTCACCGTACCTGAAATTATTGTAAAAATTACTGTAAGTTAGCGATAAAGGGAATAACCGTGAATAATTTTATTCAATACTGGTTAGCTGTTAAATATTACAATACATTTTAAATGTCAACGGACGAATGAAGGCTGGTTGCTTTGAATGTTAGCGTCAAGTTTGTTGGCTCAAATTAAACTCTTGCTTCATCACTTATGGAATCAGGCACTCTTTCATTAAAAATAATGAAGATATGTTGCCTTTCATTTAAATGAATTTGATTGGATACCCCGGTGTGCGATTATGGAACTCATCCCGAAATATGATTTATCTTACATAATGGCTGTAGCAGGTCCTTACTGGTAACATTAATGGCTTTATTATCGATATCGTGTTATCAAAATCATACGCTGAATGAAAAATCTAGACCTAGAACTGAACTGATTGTTTAGTTTTTACATGAGGAGGGTACATTCTTAGTATTTTTCTGTCATCTTTGTGCTTCCTACTTTTTCATCTAATAGGTTTTTTATTTTCAAAAAGTTTTTTGTTTAATTATAATATAATAAAAATATTCTTTATCATTGGATACAAGTCTGCTGAAGATAAAATAATTAATAAAACCTATTTTTTCTGGGTGTGTAAAAAATAATATATGATTTATGGCTGTACAGTGTAGTTGGGAAATACAACCATTAGTTCATACATTCAAACGGTTGGAGGTCATTTTCTTTTTAAATTTAAAGAATGTGTGGTCTGAAAAAAATTGAGATTAATTTTATTACCCTGATGGTAATTAAGCCTCCTCTTTCTTTAAAACAATTTCTTTTAACTAATTCACTTTTTCACATTTTGATTTTTTCAAACACAAGAAAAATCTAATAAAAAAGAACAGTCTATTTAAAACAAAACAGTAATAAAATTACTTAATTTTCTCGGCCTTTGCATGCAACGTAAACTTCCACCCTTCCCTTTCATGAGTTTTATAGTTATTATTACTCTTTGACTTGTTTTTTTATTACCTTGTTTCAACCAAAAGCCGGCTTACCTTGTTTAATACGTAACTAAATTGTCATTAACTCTATTATACTGAGTACTCTTTTTTTCAGTAACCCATAAAACACAGTTAAAAACCAAACGATAGCTTATTGATTACTTTTATTTAAAATAAAATACACATGCATTAAAAAAACTGAAAAATTTATCTTCTACCTCTGAAATAAAAATTTAAATCTTTACAACAAACTAGATAAATGTCTCATTGAGACGTACTGACTAAAAAAACGTTTCAAATCGTTAGGTAAAACAAAAAAATTTAATAAAACTTCTAATTTAGGGAAAGAAAAGTTTTGAATCTTAATTCTACAATAACATTAAAAAATTGTTTCCTTGAAATTGAATTATCTAGAGACCCAAAAAAATAATTTAAGCCAGACAACAAAGAGTATGTCATCTAGCGAGTAAGTTAGATGACATATAAAGAGTAAGTTAGGGTTAAAAATTAGAGCAGACTATAAATAAATGGCGAATTAAATCTATCATGTAGATGATAGTGATGATGATGACAAAGACGTATTTTTACAATATATTTTTAACTGAGTTTGTGATCCCATAATGAACTGTAAAAACAAATGGCCTACTTTTAGAAAAATTTAATTTAAACAAATTCTATTTCGCTACTGTAATACGATAGGTCGTTTATATCCCATTATAAATTATGACTGACAAGTAAAAGCAAAAGAATTGCCGGATCATATCTTAACAGTAGACGTTCGTAAAAATAATTACAACTAAAATTAAATTATATCTGTTTCTTTATAAATTAATAATATTTATTATTAAAATTATTTACTTCCAGTTCAATATCATAAATAAGGAATAAAATTATTTATACTTTAGTGTTTTGTATTTAACAGTTCACAGAAGGTGAGCCAGTTCCTCTCTACATTTTTAGTACTCTATTCTCATAATTAAATCTAATGGAAAAATATCTGTCGTAGAAGCAAAAAAAAAAAAATTGTTATAATTGCTACCTGTTATAAATAAATAATTTAAAATGTTCATATAATAATTATAATTTCAAAAACAAAAAGAAGTCTAAATATTACTGCTAGTGTAAGTCAGACAACAGATATTTATTTAATAGTGTTTAAATTTATGATTTATTTTTTTATATCTGAAGAGAGATTAGCAGGTTTCTATGTTTTTTTTTTTTTTCATTTGACCATTAGATTAGTTATTCTACCACCAGAGAGAAGGGAGTCCTTGAATGAGTCAAGAAGCCGCTATCCAGCAATGGTCTCCACCAAGGACATCTTGGTTCTATGTGTTCCCGCACGGATCCTATATTGTACGCCTATTCTTAGGATTAAAAAAAAAATGGGATTAAAGGAATCGAGATTATGGTTAAAGAATGGTTAGTAAATAAAAATCATTCTATCCAACGAGGAGTCGCAATAAGAAGTTAATGAACTAATAATAAAATATAGATTGTAGACAACGTTCCTTCCAAACAGCAATGTGGATACCACTCCAAATTTATCGGTAAATTTTGGTATTTTAAAAATTACAAACGTTACATAACATTAATATACAAAATTTCCAAAGAGTTTTTGAAAAAATGTTACTTTTTGGTCTTAAAAAATAACAGAAAAAATTATTAAAGATAATTAGATTCACAAAACAAATGAAAAATATAGAAGTTTATTACTACACAAATTAAACTAGATTAATTAAAATATATTTACATTGAACACATTAAACCTCATTTACGACGTATAAAACGAACATATACGGATGCTACATATACCCAAATAAATCATTTACAAAACAGAACGCACAGTCACGATAACAATTTATTAATCTCAGCATGCAAACTTTATACATAACACCTAAAGCTAAGGATGCAAATACATTTTTGTTTAATATTTACAAACCCACCAAATTTGAAAAAAACAACATTCAAATAAACAAACACAGATTAAAAATATTATTAAACTACTTATAAAAAGAGCTTCCTAAACATTTAAAAGACGCGCTATTAGTACACTAACTATTCACTACACTATAAGTATAATAACACTATTAGTACAAAAACGTGCACAACAATGCTAACAATGAAGGAGCTGCTACACAGGTTTCCGAAAAGATCTTCGGCAAAACAATAACTATTTCCACTTAATTTAAAAACAAGTCATTAATGTTTGAAAAGTGATTTGAATGTTTATATTTTAAATTTAAAAAAAAATATCTTTAATAAGTACGAATTACAAAATAATTAGTACGAATTATTTGTAATTAACAGATATACAATGATAATTGGAATGCTGACGAGCAAAATTATTTTGAAACATGCATTTATCAGCCATTACAGTGTGTGACTGAAATTTTGAATGGGAATAAAAATATAAATAATATCAACCTTATTTTGTTGAATACAAAAGAAAAAATAATCATTCAAAATAAACTCCAGTAGTTTTCATTCTACTTAAAATCATTTATTTTTATTGTGGAACACATACATCTTGGACGCAGGTGATATTTATGCCCTTTTTAATGTATAAAAAAGATTAAATAAATAGCAACTAGTTATAATTTTGGTAGTTTATGTTTAATTCTATTTCAAGTGTTTTACTTAGGCTTTAACCTTGAAAATCCTGCAATCCCGGTGAATCCCGCTAATCTCTTCAAGTCGATATGAATTCAAGAAATTCATCGAAGGAGAAACTTTTGAAGCGTTGCTAATTAATGGTATTGTATAGATCCTGAGAGAAAGCACCTCCATATTTTGAAGGGCTGAGTTTTGGAAATTGTGAATGATTTTTGTCTGGGTTGTAATGGAATATTTTACAGTTAAAAATCTAGACAATGAACAGTTATTAAAAATATAAACTCCAAAGTAGAAAATTTTGTCGTTGTAATGTAATGTAGTAAAAAAGACTACAACTGGACTTCAGTTTTGAAAAATATATGAAATTACGTGTGCTTCTTTGTTCCATAACATATCACTTATTTAAGAAAATTTCTCTTTAATACTGCTGTGAGAAAATCTACTGTGCAAAGGAATATAAAAAAGAAAAAATCAACTGCAGATTCACGCTATTCATAATGATAGTTTAGATATAAAGATAGTTTTGTTCTCTAGTAATCAGATGTCATGAATGTCAAGTTAAGTGGTTTTAGTATATTTCGTATTCGGATGAGCAAATCTTTTTCAGTAAAACCATGGTAAGTCTGCATAAAAATCATTATTTTAATATTACCCTACTTCCGTGGATAAATAAAATAGTAGCGTCTCTGCTCTTCATCTGGCGTTTTTATTCCGAGTCCGGTTCAAGATTAGCATTTATTCAGACACTTTAAAACTTTTATTTCATTATGATCCATCTAATGCTTTTATAGGGTTCCAATCAGTATAAAATGGAATACAGAGGGGTTAGTTGCTGTTAGGCTTTTTCTCTTTTAAATTAATAATAGAACCCACCGGGTTGGCTAGTAGTTAACGCGACATCGCAAATCAGCTGATTTCGAAGTCAAGAGTTCTAAGGTTCAAATCCTAGTAAAGATAAAAATTT
>JAAAKQ030476753.1:3856-32025 GCA_010016005.3 Zanna intricata
ATATGAGAAAACTGATGATGCACTGAAATGAAATTATCTTATGTTTTCTGATAGAGAGGTATTTTCTGATTTAAAAGTTTTGAACTGCAAGATTTTAGAAGTTTAAACTGAGAAATTGGGCTATAAAAAATTGTGTGCCAGATGGCTGTCAAAGATGTTAACTGACACACATGAGGAAGACATCTTGCTGCAATACATGAATTTTTGTGGCGTTACAAAAGTGAAGGTGAAGAATTGTTTGATCACATTGTTACCAGAAATGAAACCTGGATTTTTTATTCGAACATTGAGACAAAGCAGTAGTCTATGTGATGGCGGCATTCATCACCCCTAGACTGAAGAAGTTCAAACAAGAACGTTTGGTGAAAAAGTTGTTTTTTTTTTGGTTACTGTATTTTAGGACAAAAAGGGTATCTTGCTTGTTGAATCTTATGATCGCAGAACTAGTGCTGATGTGTATTGCAGAACTTTAGAATATTTTAGAAGAGAGCTACAAAAAACAAATGATGTTGTATACCATCCTATGAGATTTTGTTTTTACCTGGCCACACATGGCAGATCACACAGGATGATAAAAGTCTCATTAAAAAATCTTCAATCATCCACCCTACATCCCTAACATAGTTCCCAGTGATTATTTTCTTTTCTTCATTTTAAACAATGGCTTGCACCACAAAGTTTTGACATTGATGGTAAATCAAATAGCAATAAATGTATGGTTTAAGTCACTGGCAGTGGAGTTTCTTGAAGAGTAAAATTTGTTCATATTTATCAGTTTTAGTTTTATTTCTAAACAGACTTTACTTTAAAAACATGCCTTATACATCCAATGTGTTTTTTCTTTTTTACATGAAGCTAGTTTTGTTATGAGATATCTGTAAAAGGTTAGCTAACAAAGACTATATTTTAATAGAACATGGAGTAAGATTTAAAGAATTTTGAGATAGGCATTGTTTTCACTATAATTCTGCAGAAATTTTCACTATGGAGAAAATTGTCGCACTACATGTGAATCAAAGCATAAGTAGCAGTTTCAGAATTTCTGTGTATGTTCATTGTACATATTAAATATGACAAAATATTGACTTGCTTTTAAGAGTATGTTGCAATAGCATGTTTTGCTTGAATTTGTTTGGTACTATTTGAAGGTATTTTTGGTGATGACTAATTTCTAAGCGACACTGAACTCTACAATTTCTTAACTGTACTTAAATTGGCTGTCTGTTCAGAGACCAGGAAAAGGAGCTGCATTTATCAAAAAATTAACCACTGAATATTGCTGACTGCTTTTCCTTGAAGAATTTAAATACTCTGCTTGGCACACTTTGATTTCTAGTTTTTAAAACCCTTTTTTGTTACTGTTGTTTTTGTAACAGATTATCACACATTTCATAATCTTAATTAAAGATAATCAGCTGCAGTTTTTTTCTCATTTTACTAACTACAATTATTTAACATATTGATATCTTTACTGAAAATTTTGTTGTTATTTCATCATTGTCATTGTCCACTATCTGGCTGTTAACATTATATTTCATTATTGCTTGATAATCGTGATGTAAAATTTTATAACCTAAAAAAGACAGATTTGATTTCTCCAGCTGTTATGTTAAGCTCGTAAATGGCAGATCTAATATCTCACTTAAAATTTTATGGTTTTCAGCTTCTGTTAGTAATTATAATGTTGGTGAAAGTTTTTTTTCTAACTTTCTTTAGTTTTATTTAAATTATGTTTCTTTTAACAGTTTTCCTCTATACTTAAACAATATTAAAAACAAGCAGTAATGGAAAAATGCTTAAGCATTGATCACTATTTTTAATCACTGACTGGCATTAGCTAACAATAATTAGTCTAAAATTATTGTTGTATTTATTTACAGTAGGTTTGTTGAGATAACATCTTGACATCACATATTTTTCACTTCCATAATTACTCAAGTTTTTGCCACCAATCAAAATCTAATTTTATTATTTACATAATTACAATGGTAAATTACAGAATGTGGTAAATTAATAAGTTACTGATTTACTCAGATTCACTGTACCTTGATATAAAGAAAAAATATATATATATCAGTGGACAAAAGTAGACAGTAGAATGGACGAAAGTTAACACAGTTTGAAACATTTGCTGCTGTGGCAATTTCTATTGACCAATTCCCAATGAAATAACTCATAAATGGTCAGCTAAACTTTGTATACCGCAGACAACAATGTAAGACCATATGAAAAAGGACTTGAAAGTTTGGCCATTTTGTTTGATGGCTTATTAGAAAAATTCCCCGCTGCAGTACACTGTGGAAAGGTATGTTTTACTGATGAATGTACAATCTATCGCAGTTCATGTGAGAGAAATATGTTTTTTTGACAAAAGAAAATATTATGTCATAACCGATTTGAAAAAAATCCAATCCATGTCATATGGCCTGGGATGACAGCATGTCATTTGTTTGGTTCTTTTTTTTTTCATGGACAATGAATGCACAAACTTATTTAAAGATGTCGTAGGTACGGTTAATACCACAGCTTCAAGAGATAGATCTCATGGAACGAGTATGGTTGCAGCAGGATGTAGCACCTGTACATTTTCCACTATTAGTCTGTATGTTTCTGAACGAAAAATTTCCAAGACATTGGATCGGCTGTGGTACTCCAATATCACCAGCTTCGTTATCATGGCCTCCACGAAGTCCTGATCTGACCACACCAGACAATTTATTGTGGGAAATGATCAAAACACACATATCTGCACATTGCTACACCACAAATGAAGAATTGTGTGATGCTGTGAGGAACGCCCTCTGTAATGTAGCATGTCACAGAGATTGTGACAACTTATAGAATTGTGTATGGAACATGAAGGTGAACACATACACCCACTGGAACATTAAAATCAATACTATGTGTCGAGTGAGTAAATAAAATAATTCATTATTATATCATATTTTTCATTTATAATTTATTACAGATTTTTAGTTCTAACTTAAGGGGGTATAGTGACTTCCTGGTCACTCTGGATTCATGGATGCAAGGAGTATCAAAAAGATTCATCTGATTTCAAAAGCCTTTAACTCTGAAACTGTTCGATGCCTAACGAAACCATACAGCATATAAGAGAGGGGATTCTAGAGTTTGCAGTATTGAGCGTTTATGAAAATTGTGAGAAAAATGTATTCAGATATGTATTTTACAATTCATTGCAAGATGTTTGTTCATTTGCTTAAAAGATAAAACTTAAATCAGATGAATTTTTTGTGTACACACTATGTATTTAGAGAGGAGCTGATATTTATTATAGATTTTTTATTAATTTTTGTACCTGCATATCGATTTCGACTAAAGGGCAGATCTTTAAATTAACAATTCTACTAAAAATAAATAAACGGAATGAAATACTTATTATACCTAATCAGTAATGGCATGTTCTTTTATCAAAATATTTTAGCTGTCATTGAAAACATTTTTTAAACACTTATTACCCATATTTTATTGAGAAAAATCAGATGTAATGTGAATGAGGCGATGTTAGAAAAGTATCAGATTTTGTTGGGTAATTGAACAGGAAAACAATTGATTTATCTCTTAAAGTGTTATCTGAATTTTCCATTTTTAAGTACTGGTCAGTTAAACTGTACCATCTTTTGCTAAAAAAAAAATCTTTCTATTGACTAATCTTCATTTATCATTCCCTATTCTGTATTAAAGTATTTTTATTTTTACAGATCATTGCAGGTCTTTGGAAATTAGGATATGCACCTGAAGATATCATTGGAAATATTTTTAAAGTTTGTAAAGGCCTTGATATTTCTGAACCGTTGAAGTTGGAATACATTCAGGTATTATATATAAATTGTATATAATTAAATTTATTGGGTATTAAAGATACTACTATTATTCTACTTTTTTAAAAATTTAAATAATTTTTGGGCAGTGGAAATCATTAAAATAAAAGTCAAAATAATTTTGATTTTTCATTTTACATAAAGCAAGTAATGTAAATATCATTTGACAAAAATTTAACTATTCTACAGCCCTCTAAAATCACAAAAAAATAAAACAGTTTTAGATTATATTGAATGTTACTTCGTTTTTTTTTAGGGACAATTGAATTGTTAAATAATAATCTTTTTGTTGATATTGAATGTATTAGATAGTTATAATTCTTTTCTGGCAGTCTTTCTTTAATATTCTTTTATTTGAAGTTTTTATAATTTTTGTATTAATTTCTCTTCGCTTGCTCATGATTATAGTGTAACTATGATAATGTGCATTTTTTAATGGTTTGTGGCCATTTTCTATTAAGATTTTATTGCAATAACCATTTTGCATAATTTTATAACGTCTATATAGTTTTCGAGATCGTGAATTTGATTTTTAATCAAGACAGAATAAGCGTTTTTGTATAGGAACAAGTAAAGGAAATTTACAGGAATATCTTCAATTTTTTTTTTTTTTTGTAAGAAAATAATATAAAAATATAATTTTAAGTAAAGGTTGATTTTTGAATAAATGAAATTTTGGTGTACATAATTTTTGAGAGAAAATCTAGAGTAAAATAGAAAGCTATTTATTTTTTTTTTTGCTATTATGATTTTTTGTTTTACTTAAGTAATATGTTTTAATTAATTCTTTTTGTTTTTAATCAGGAAATTGGTCTAACTCATCTAAGGATAATTGAAGGAGTGAATTCATTACTTCAGTTATCCAGTTTGTTGGCTAAGCTTTGTCAAAAGTCAGTTGGTCAAAAGGAATGTTGATTTTAAAACGTGAAGATAAAGGCTTACAAAAACGTTCTACTAATTTACATTTTGTGGTTTAATTTATTGGAAATATAAGTATATTTTTAATTATACATTAAATAATATTCACATACATTTATGAACATTGTGCTGGATGTATTTTATAAATAAATAGTTTCTATAATTTTTTCCTACTATGATTTTAAGTTCCTGTGTATCGTAATATTCCATTTTTATGAAACTAGCACTGAAAGGAGTTAAATTCACCCATAAACTTGGTTTACATCATTAATCTTTGTTATTTATTTTTATTGTTTTACCAATCTCCTTTCTGAAATTTTTGTGATAGTTATTGATTCCTTATTTGCTGATTTAGTAACTTTATTTTTGATATTTACTTGCATTTCTTTCTCTCTTTTCATCTGATAATTAATCTTCAAATTTCTTTATTATATTGTTTCTTGTAAAATAATTGTTGTTCATCTTTATGTTACTTCATTAGTAATTTATAATAACAAAAAAAAAAATTAAAGGATTCTTAAACAAACTGACAATTTATGCACGTCAGTTTGTCGTGCATAAATTGTAATCTAAAAAGTAAATAGGAGCTGTTCATAAGTAATATTCAGGAAATGAAAGCTGAATTAATTGAAGGTTATTTTTAGATGTAAAAGCTGAAAAATGGTGATGGTACAGAAGAAATGGTACACCAGAAAATGGTGATTTATGACCATTAATGAAAGGACAAACTGAAAATGCATCCAGTTTTTTTTATATATATGTTCAGGCCTTACTTATTGATTTTTTACACTGATTTTTATGATTCCTTTTTTCATGTTGTGGTTCAGCTCATAGAAGATTACTTTTCAAGTAAGCCTCTCATGATTTACTGATTTCAGTAAATCCGTTACTATTATTAATGTTTATAAAAAAGCTTAAAAAAAGAGAAGTAGCATAGAAATTTTTATGGAAAGGAATATGCTTACATATTACATAATTACCTTTATTCCATGCCCAATAACATATTAACATGAAAAGTTTTGCAACATTTCCAAAATATAAAAAAAAATGTTTTATGGAAAGAATAAAAGTATTTATTCTTTTCGCTGAAATTGTTTACTTCTGACTATTAAATCAGAATTATTTTGATGAATTTCAGGTTTATTGATATTTAATGTGTATTTATTGATAATACATGAATTAATATCATTATTATTGAGGCACTGTTTGATATAATTAATTTAATATTGTCCTCTGTGATGGATCTAACATTAGCAAGTTGACGGCCTCCGTGACGCGAGTGGTAGCGTCTGCTTTTCATCCGGAGGTCCCGGGTTCGAATCCCGGTCAGGCATGGCATTTTTCACGCACGCTACAATTCATTCATCTCATCCTCTGAAGATATACTTGTGATTCCGGAGGTTAAACAAAAAAAAAAAACATTAGCAAGTTGACAAAACATCATCCTCTTGCTATTCTAATGAAAGATATATATAATATAGAAGTGTTCACTTCTATATTATCACAGCATAATTCATTAAAAATGAAATGGAGAAAGGTTTTTAACATCAGTAATGTCAGACAACTTAGCTAAAACATTTTACCAGAGAATGCATTGCTAGTTTCTTCATATCTATACTGTATAATTTAACTCAAATTTTATCTTGGCTCAAAATATATCTTAGGTATAAAAAATGTAAATTTTTTTTTTTTAAATAATCATTGATATGCGAGGATTAAGATTTATTCTCTGCAATACTATTTTTTCATTATTGATTTTTACTTTATCAATTAAGAATATTAGATGCAGTAGGTTAGTTTGGTAATGTTTTTTTTGAAGATGTAACAAAAAAATGTTTATCCTTCCTGGTAATAATAGAACTTATTATATAGTATAAAATATGTAAAATTGTCTTTCAGTGTCGTACCATTGAAAATTGAAAAATATTTTTATAGTATATAGTAGTATAAATAAGTACTGCAAAATATCTTAAAAAAAAATAAGGTCATAATGTAAAGCTCATATTTATGAATAGTACAATATTGAAATTTGATTATTTTGTAAAATACCTATGCATGGCTAAAAATTTCATTAGTTATAAAAACTTTTTCTGTAAGCAAAAGAATATTTTATTAAATTCCCTTGATTTTCAATTTGCAAGTCATGTGGTAGAATTTTATAACACACAGTACCTTACTTTTTTCTTTTCTTTTTTTTTTTTTTGAAGTTTTAGGGGCATAGACTTCTCAGGTCATTAGCCCTTTCTACTCAAAAAGAAAAGATAAACTCATTACTTCTAAATCAAAAAGTTTTCCTTATATGTTCCATAATTATAATTAAATCTCCGATTTTTGATTTTCATATGTTTGCCACTTAACTTTCTAGGCTTCCTTTTGGCCAGCCTTTCTTGGATTTTTTCTCCATTCGTCTTATAGCGTCTACCTCTGATGAAAGTGTTTCTGAGGCTTCAGATATGTCATCATCCTCTCTTCCAGATGTGAGCAATGCTCTTCTACTAACATCAGTCGAGACGTGAGGGTGGTAAACTTGGCACTCTCACAATTTCTAGATACTTACTAATAGCCTTTCTTATTTCAGCTTCCAGATCGAAATATGGGGCGGTTGATGTGCTCGTTCTCTCTGTTACAGTCCTTTGGGCTTTTGGAGGCTCTGTAGGTGCATGTACTGTAGCATCTATGTCTAAAGATTTCTCAACTCTCATTTCCATCTCCATTGGTCCACTACACTCAGTCTCTTTGTGCATTCTTCTTGCACACTCTCCTCCGTGTGGCTGACCATCACAGAGCGATGAATTTGATATTTTCTTACGCTTTTTTATCTTTGTGCACATCACTGCTAGTGTGTTTTGCAGTAGCGGGTTTTACTGCTACTTTCTGCTTGGTGGTCTCAGTTATTGTATCAACAGTATCTATCAGAGGATAAGATATTTGCTCTCTAACTTTTTCCTTCTGTTGTCTTGGTTGAATCATATTGTCAATAATATTTCCAATCAAGGTGGTGAGGCTTGGAGCAAGATCTACTAGTAATTGTTCGACGTTGACTTCAGGCACCGCAGGGGCAGCAGCCATCTTTGCATAAGTAGTCGCAGGTCGAGGCGTTCTGCTACTGAAAATTTTTCTTGCTTCTGAGTAACTGATCTTTTTAAGCATTTTGACCTCTTGGATAGCAGTTTCAATCTTATAAACGGGACAGTTCCTTGAACGGCAGTTATGATGCCCCTTACAATTAATGCACATCAGAGGGTCTTTACATGGCTCGCCCTCATGTTTTTTAAGTTTGCACACACATATCTCTTGTACCTCACACCTAGCTGCAGTGTGTCCAAAGCACTGACAGCTGAAGCATCGCATTGGCTGCGGTATAAAAGCGCGCACATCCAATCGATGTATACCAGCTCGTACTTTATCTGGCAGTTTTGGTCTATTGAAGGTCAGCACATGTAAGGCAGAAGGAAGCACCTCACCATTCCTTCTCATCATCAACCTTCAACATTGAATTGCACCTTGACTAGACATTTCCTCCTCGACGATTTCATTCTCTGTGCAATTCAACAGATCTCTGCACACAACAACGCCTTTTGATGAATCGAGGGTACCATGTGGCTGCACAGACACTGAGAACTCACCAATTTTCAAGAGATTGAATTTTATCTGACTGACCATCATTTACAGTTTTAACGAGCAGCCTATTGAATGTCTAATATCCTTAACTGGACCAACAATACAACTCGTTATTGCTCTTTTAATTAAGAATGGGCTTACTTTCTCGTAATCACAAAATGTCTAGGTTTGAATGGGTTATTACCAAATAGGGACCTTATTAACTCTTTACTGATCTTTTCAGTATCTTTTTTCTATTTCCTCTCCTCTTCCACATTTCCTTTTCGCTTGCAGCGAATTGGATGTCTCAAAACGAGGGGGTTTATGTCCACCTTCTGCCACGTGATGTTGTTCAAGTTCCATTTTAATTATGTCCCTTCTGTAGGTTAGCTGCCGGGGTACACCCCCACTCCATGGCTGCTAACCTTGGAGTACCATTCCTGTAATCCAGTGGAACCGGCATATGTTCTGGTAGAGAGCGGATGCGCAATCTCTGCACCGAATCCAGGCCCCTACTGGACGAAGCTTTCAGGGCTTCCATGCACAGATATACATGGGCACCTTGCTACATGCTTGCCATTGCAGAGGGCATGCGGACAGTGGAGGGACCACCATCACACTTGCAATAACATCGACCCACACCGCCACATCACCAGCTCTAAAGGCTGTATTAATCCATATCCAAATCGTTTGTAATTGACAGATCTGCAGGTAGCCAAAATTCCAGTCCAACACTAATGACCTGTAGGTGGAAATAGGTTGCAGAAATATTGCAAGCCGAGAAACATACTCGGAAACCCCCTTTGACCAGCTGTAGTATTGTACATTTGTACAGCTGTTACCACCCTGGACGTGGAATGTAGATGGTATGTTCCGGACGTGGGGATTATCTACCTCAGGGCAAAAGTAACAGTACCTTACTGTTTATTTAGAAATGGCTTCTTTCCTGTATGTTTATTAAATTTTAAAATATTGTTTTAATTTCATAAAAAAGTTAGTGACTTTTTACATTTTATTAAAGTTTACTTTATTGCAGTTAATGTTATCTGTGCTTATTAAAATAACACTTTTGAAGCCAATTAAGTTAGAAATTACCAATTCAATTTTTTACATTGATTTTTATTATTATTTTTTTTAACGTTGTTTGTTCAGCTCATTGAAGACAATCACTTCACATGTAACATTTCGAATAAGCCTGTCATGATTTATTGATTATACTAAAAATGTCTGTAGAGTTTATGCGTTTCATAAATGAATCATATTGTCACTTTTTTTTAAATTTGTTATCTTTTGTTGGTAGAAAAAATTTTTTTCTGATGGAGAATTTGTTCATAATGTAAGTATTCAATTTTTACCACTGTCGAATGCTCATAAGCATGGTTAAATGATGAATATTTTTGTATTTTATATATTCTAATGTGTTGTGTAATTTAAAAGCATATAATATATATTTGCTCATTTTTGGTGTTTTTAAATAGTACATATTGGCATTGTTCATACACTACAATATTCCATCTCCATATCCCACAGACAAGCTTCAAGCTTATGTGGTGAAACAAAGATAAAATATTTGTTACATCTTCAACAAACACTCTCTACTATAAAACTAATTTACTTCATAAAAAAAATTTTTTTTTTTTTTTTTTTTTAAATTATTAAAGTAGGCATAGTAGTGGGAAAATAACAAATTACAAATTTTGTATTACACATCCAATATTTTGGTTTTTTTTAGCTTGTCTTCTTTAATACATTTCATTTGGGTCTACTTGCTGTTTTACCAATTCATTCTCTTTGCTTATTGTAATTTTGTATTCTTCAACAAATACACGATCAAAATCTTCCTCATATTATGCAAGAATTTGTGTAATTCTTGTACAAATTACTATGTAACTAATTACTTTACACTAATTAAGTACCTATTATTTTCAGAACTTTATCAACTATATCTGCACAAGATTATATAGTACGAGAAAATGTTTCTTCATTTGTCTGATGACTCTCAATGATTATGCAGTCCTTTGAAGGTTACCTATCATCTCTGTTATTTTTTCTCCAGTTACTAACTTCAAATGGTTCTAACACCATGCTGCTCTACTGCCTTCATTGTTTCCCAGCAAATCTAACTCAATAAATTTGGCCACAACTTGTTTGATGCTACTTTACTTCCAAATACTCTCATCATATGCTTCTTTCAGGGAAAGAAGCACCAAATAAAATAAGTAATTGTTTAATTTTAAAAAAAAATGTTCATGCTAATTATAAAGTGCTAATCAAATAATGTGAAAACTTATATAACATTTTGTGGTAATTTTCTACAAGATACTACTATCAAACTTATTTTTATGGTCAAATATTCAAGTATAACTGATAGATTTAAATGGTAAAGAATGTTTACAAACATTATTTAAATCATATTTAAAGATTTTCACCCTGAAAAGTAATTTCTTTTAACCTATGTTATGTATAAATAAATGTATGTTGCTAAAAGATGCTAAATTTATGAACTTAAGAATCTCAATAAACATTTTCTGTGGAAAAATGATTGGTAGCAAAATTTAGAGTGGTACAAGTGATATTACTGTCATTAACATATTACATTAAAGTGTAATTTATATACTGAGGAGGAAATAAACATTAATGAGAGTAAAATATTGTTCACTGTCAAATTACATACTTGAAAATATCAAGAGCCATAAAATCAACAAAAACAAATTGGTAATTTAGTAAGACTATTAGTGTTTCGTGGGTACATTGTACCAAAAAAAAAGTATATTTTATTATGAAAATTTTTTGTATGCCGAGCTAAAAAATTGTTCTGAAATGAGATTTATTTTAATGAAATAATGATTCCATTTTGATGCATATATTTACAATTATGAAACTTGTGTCATTTGCAATAGCAGGCATATAAATTTCAGTGGTTATGATGTTGAACAAATTAAGTATATTTTAAGCAGTGTGTCCTAACATTGCAGGAAATTGACTGAAATGTGTCATTCAGAATGGAAAAGTCATGTTGGGTATAATATATGAAGAGCCTTTTATAAAGTTCTCAACTGATAAAAAAAACAGAAGATTTTTCAGAAATTAAAAAAAAAAAATAGATAAGTAGTGGTTGTCTCAACAACAACCCCAAACATGTGTATTGAGTGAAAGAAACTTTGAGGATATTTGTAGATTGTAGCAGTTTTTTGGTAAGCAATCAGGTTGGTCTGATGGTGAACTCATAAATCAGGTGATCAGTTTGAAGTTGAGAGATCTAAGGTTCAAATACTAGTAAAGGCAGTTAACTTTTATATGTATTTGAATACTAGATTGTGAATACTGGTGTTCTTTGGTGGTTGGGCTTTAATTAATAACCCCACATCTCAGGAACAGTCAACCTAAGGCTGTACAAGACTACGTTTCATTTACATTCATACATATCATCCTCTGTAATACGTTATGGTGGAGGCTAAACAGAAAAAGAAAGCAGTTTTTGGGTGACCACAGTGTTCATCATCTTGAATATATATATGGTCATGTTTTAATTTAGCAGTCTATTTTTTTACTATCGAAAACAAAGGGAAAAATTTTTTTTAAAGTGGATTTTTACTCTTTGTGTGCTAATCAGGGTTAAAACTTTTAAAACAAAGTACTTTGTAACAGCTTGAACTTTGATTTTATCCATTTTTCAGAAAATAACAAAACTTGTTCGCTTTATTTGAATGCCACAAATAAGCTACTACCTTTATTTGAAAGCCACAAATAAGCAACTAAATGAAGGTTCTAAAACTTTAGCCATACTGTCAAATGGATCATACTTGACAAATATCATAATCATTTGGTATACTTGTGCTATCTCAGTATCGAACTTTCTTCTCAATCCTAGTATGGTTAGCTTACTTTGAAATGCTATTATCTTAAAGCCATGAGTTTCTCACTCTATAACAATTCTATTTTAAAATGAAAACCAAACATGTTGTTTGATTTTTCACAAAATTTATTAAAAAAATACAATAGCTGTTGCAATAGAAACAACCTTCCTCAGTTGTTATGAACAAAATACATCTGAGGAACACGCTGAACATCTGAGAAAGATACTCTTACTAAAATAATTGTCATGATTTTTTAAATAAATTTTGTGAAAATCAAATAACTTTTGTTTATTCTCTTTTTGTTACGAATTTTCATCTAGTAACGGCTTCATCCATTGATTATATTTTATAAAACTATGGTTGTAACTTCATGGATAGTAATAATTTAATTTTTATATAGTAATAGTTACATTTATTTATACAGAGCGATTCATAATTATACAGAAATTTCTTGAGAGCTGATTTTATAGCTAAAAATAGGGAAAAAATCATATATACAAAGGCCTGATAACAGTTTATTAGCGAGTTATGGCTAGCGAAAGATTTTGCATGGATTTCAGTTCCCCTGGTGAAATGAAGACTTCCTGGAATTCTAGGAAGGTAAATTAAGGGATGAAGTTAGTATTTTCATACGGTTTTTGACCTGAAAATATTTAAAAATGGGTCTCAGAACCTTATCTTTCGACATCTGACAAAACACAAAAGTTAGGAGTAAAAAATAACAGGTTTTTAGGTTAATATAATAAAACTTTGTTAAATGGTTAATTAAGTTATATTTTTTTGTAAAAAATTCAATGCTGAAAAGATTCATGTAAATTATGTAAGAAAAAATGGACTACAGGATATTGAAATTTAACCTATTAAAAAACAAATTAGACTGAATTGTGAAAAAAAATGTTAACAGCATGAAATGACTAATTTTGTCCATATGTTGAAAACAGCTTTTAACATAAAATGTAATTTAACTTTGAAAACGTCTGAAAAATAACATTAAAAATTAGTGAGGTGCTATTAATTACCTTCAGTACATGATTTCACTTGACGAATCCATTCTTTTCCGTCTCATAACATTAGGAGTATTCTTAATAATTTCTGCAGGTTTTGTTATGTGATTCCTTGGTTCCCCTTGTGTTAATTTGTTTTGAGTAAACAATTGACTTCAAAACACAGATTTATGAAAACATCTTGGCAGAGCCTGTTAGCTAGCCTGGGACGGAAAGCATCCTGGGTCCGAGCACGACACAACTGTAGTGGCGTGCATAAATGGCATTCCTTCATCTCCGGAAAAAAAAAAATCTTGTTAGTTATTGTTTTGTGTTATGATGAAATCACCTTTTTCCTATTTCAGATAGGTAGTTCAGTTCCTTTGTTACTGTATAGTACATTCAGTACTATTTAAGAATTGGCATGATATGTTTTGTTTACAAGTTCATGATAGTAGTACACCGATGGGAATGTCACTTGTGCCATTCGCATCGGTGACATCCTGGCTGAGGCTAGACTGAAAGATGTCAATGCTGAGATATATGTGATGACCTTCAGTAAAGCCCATAAAAGCTAGGTTTGGAGGGAAAGGAATGGTAACCAAAACTGTCACATGGAGGGTGTCTTCCCATACAGGTCTGGATTGTTTGTTCATTACTAAGGTTTCTTGTGCTTTTTTGATGGCCAGTATCTACTTGTTTTAGTTTAAAACTGCCAGTTTCCCTGAGTTGTTTCTCCACAGCTTCAAAAGTTTTGTGATCAAGTGCTCTTCAATGTGAATAAATATCACAATATTCTTAAACTGCAGCAAAACCATTCTCGTTTAATTTACCATAAATTAATATCATGCCCGTACACTCTTCAAATGAATACATATTTGCATTGTCTCTCATTATGCATTAAAGAAAATTTCAAAAAATTTTGTAAATACTGTTTTCTGAATTATACACAGAAGACAAATTATTCAAACACAGTTTCAAAAATTTAATTGTTGATCAGCTGATATTGCCAACCTATGAAAACAAATTTAATTCATTCTGATAAAAAGTATTAAATAAATGATCAGCTGTTATTTACAACCTATAGACAAAATTAGTTATTTCATGTTGTTAATTTTTTTTTTTTTTTTATTTAGTTATTTCATGTTGTTAAATTTTTTTGGCAATTCAATCTGACTTATTTTATAATAAGGTGAAATTTCAATATTCTATATTCAATTTTTTCTTAAGTAATTTACATGAATCTTGAATATCAGAATTAAATTTTCTATATTTCTAATTGAAAAAAAATGCAACATAATTAACCATTAACAAAGTTTTATTACATTAAACCCAAAAAAGGGCTATTTTTAACCCCCAGCATTTGTATTTTACATCAGATATCTTTAAAATAATGGAGGTACAATTCTGGGACCCACTTTTTTTAATATTTTCAGGTTAAAAACCATAAGAAACAACTAAATTCACCCCTGAATTTACCTTCTCAGAATTTGGGAAGTCTTCATTTCACTGGGGAACTAAAATCCAGGCAAAATCTGCTAGCGGTAACAAGCCATGAAGTGTTTCAAGGCTTATGTTTATATGAACTTTTTGACCTATTTTTAGCTATAGAATTAGCTTTTGAGAGATTGCCATATAGTTTTGAACCACCCTTGTGTAAACCTTAACTGGTCACTCTATTTTTATAATATTACTAGTTATGTCGAGTCACTATAACCTGAATATTCATAAATTTAATTAGCAATATATTAAATTATTGGCATTAAAAAAATGAACACATATTTAAAAAAGAGACTATTTTTTATTCAAATAAAAATAAATATCTCCTTGTTTGAAACAAAATAATCAAAGAAAAATAGAAATGACAAAAACTTGTTAAAAAATAAAGATCTTCATTTTAGTTGAACTTCTGGTGTAAAAATATAATTATTCACAATTGATTATTGAAGACAAACTAACAACACATCTGTAAATATGTTTTCAAATTAAAATACTTGAAATGTACCAAAACATCTACAAGTAAACTATGCACAATTTGCCACATCCTGAACAGTAAATTTTTTCTTAAATTTATTATTTCAGTGATTTAGTAGTCTTTATTTCCAACAATAACATTATTCACAATCTTTAAAAATAAAATAAGTGTGATTTTTACAAATTCCACATAAACAATGTTATATTTATTGTAATTAATTGGTGCTCGGGCAAAACTTCTCATCTTGCTCCTCTGGTAGTTTGACATCAACTACATACATATACTATGCCGTGTTTCTCTTCAAACACCGGAGAATAAATAAAAATCTTTTAGATATCATATTTAAGGTATAAATATCTGAGGTCCGTCTTTGTCCCAGAGATCCTCATAGTTGAGATGACAAATCCTGTAAACACCAGCCAAAACTAGCAGCTCAATAAATGCACTAATTTTATCAATATCAGATAGTAAATTAGCATTTCTCTCTCTCCCCTGTACTTTGAATTTTTCAATGTATAAATTTGTACTACTAACATTTCTAGGATGCATTTATTTATAAATAAAGAAAATGCTTCTAGCTCTGTATCAGTCGATCTGAATTGAGGGGGAACTCCTGGAAAATGTGATACAATATTATGTTTGCAAGTTTGGGGTTTTACATTGTAGAGATCCGAATACAATTTTTTTTTTATCTTTTGATAAATAAAAATTGTCACTCTTACATTCATAATCATTAGTCTGAAGGTCACTTGGTCATTGATGAATCTGTGTCATACTCGCTGAAAATTTCACAGTTCTCTTCTTCCTCATCAGAATCATGTGAAAAAGAGTGCAAATTAAAGATTCCTCTCTTTCGTGCCTCTCTAATTCCTCAAGAAGCTCGATGTCAGTGACACAGGTTAAAAAAAATATAACTCTCTTAGGATCGATCACCTATGTAAAGAAACAAAAATTTTATAACAACTGGTCACGTCAGGTCATCAGACTCCTTTATAGTTGGGGTCAACTGGTCACATTGGGTCAGAATCCCTCACAATAATGTAACACAACTGGTTGCATCAGGTCAAATAGCTTATTTTTGTTACTTATATTACACAAACTAAGGTTAGCTGGATACTGACTGATATGGTAGGAGATACGAACAGATATGATAGGAGATTAGCAAGCTTGCCAATCTAATACCATTGAGGCAAATATTAAACTTTAAATATAAAATAGTGTCTCGGGTCATATAGACCCGACGTGACTAGTTAAGGGTTAATTATTATATTTACACTATATGAATAAAACTTTTTGTTTATTGGAATGAAACTAAAGCAATGTACAAATCTAAATATAACCAGATACTGCATATCAAGCATTGTTATTGTTGCTGACCATTAGATGACTTTTATATCAGAAAGTTGTTAGTTACAGAAGATCTTGTTCCACATAATTTTTTTTAATGTAAGTAATCTTAAAAGATGTTTTTGTTTTGTAACACAACCACATCACTTGTAGGCAGTCTGACAAGAATTTAAATCACTCCCATAAATACCCATTCTCAACATCAACTAGCATCCAATGTCTGGCTAACTTGGTAAATAAGTATGTTTCAACAAGTGTCTCTTGACTTCAGGCACTTTAAAAGCATCATTAGACATAGAAAGTCTAGTACTAGTATTGTTAAGGTGTAAATTAACCAAGGTTCTGTGAAATAATACATTACATTATGTATGTTATACATGCTTTGAATTGCTGGGATTAACAAATATGCCATTATTTATATAATATTGTATTGTCCCAGTTCAATGTTATTCATACGTGATTTTGTCAGGAACAATAAATTCTCAGAGAAAATTGCCTGATAATTTTATTAGGAAATTTTTGTATAAAAATAACAGTATTCTAAAACAATAAATAATTTATTGCTCATAACACTTAGTAATAAGTTTTACACAGCCAGAACAAAAAAATAAATATATACTACATCTATTTTCTTTACTAAAAGCTAATCTATATAAAATTTTAACTGAACAAAAAATAAATACATTTTAGATTATATTTAATATTTTGTTTTTGTTTTAATGTGTTAATTTCAATGACTGATAATTTTCTATCAATAATTCCAGTTGTCAAAAGTTATATTTATTTTTACCTAAATAATTTTAGTTATTAAATGTACAAAAAAAAGTTTGTTTTTATCACACTTTTCTTCTTTTTTTTATACTTATCGGTAATTAATGAATTTACCTATTCATTTTATAAAACGTAACTAATACAGACTCTTATAATTCATTTTTTTACAAATTAGTGAAAACTGTTTTTCATTATGTAACATACTTGTACATAACAATTCTATATTAATAGAAATACAAAGGAAGAAAGGGGAAGCAGTGTCAAAATGTGGGACCCATTTTTTTTAAGTGGTTAGAATCATTACTAATTAATTAGGTTTATCAGAAGTCTGGTTTTTTCATGTTAAATTTCTTGTTGGTGAAAATACTTCAAATCATTTAATTTTTATGTGTATTACAAAATATGTTTTAAAATGCTAACTAAATTTTTTGCTTTTTACTTAAGTCAGATCTTATCAATGTCATCTGTGCTGATGACAATAAATTGATTAAACTTAAGTTACATTTACTATGTGATTATTAAACCTTTTGTTTTTAATCTTTTATGACTATATAGGATCACTTTAGTCAGTCAATTCTTACTTTTTTTTTGTTTTTAACCAGGTACCGTACTTACTGATTATCATTTACTTATGATTATATTACTTAGTACTTTTTCATATATTCTGATCTCCATGTCCTCTCTGTGTTTAAAATGTTTGTATTAATTGTTTACAAAATATATTTGTATTTTGTTGTAAGGCCAATATCCTTTAGATTCTCATTATTTCTCTGATCCATCTGTATCCTGACTTAATTTTTGAACTGAGATTGTACTGTACCAGCTGTTTCAGAAGTATCGAATCTTGCATCCTCATGACATATCCAAGAATCCTACTCTGCTCTTATACACAGTATTAATGATAGGTTCTTAACTCTTTGTAAAAGACTTTGTTGGGCCTAATCCACTACTGCCAGTCTTTCTGGTATTTTTGTTGATGCAGGTTCTTTCAATTCTTTTGATTTTCTGGAGTCTGTCTGTCTTTGATTGTTCATTCAGGTGGAAAAGTGTTTCTGCTGCATATATGGCTTCCAGTTTTACAACTGTGTTGTAGTGTCTTATTTTTGCATTTCTGAATAGACATTTTTTACTGTAGGTGTACTCAATTAATTTTTGTGCTTAAGCTAGTTTGTTTGTTATTAAACATTATTGATTTAAGTCAACATTTTATCAACAGTATAAACTAATGATATTTATCTGGTTATTACAATCCATACATGTAATAAATTTTATTCTTACATTTTCATACATTCTTATGAGCTATAAGACAGCTTCCATTAAAGAGTATCTTACTTAGTGATTATCAAATATATGTAGCAAACCTCTGAAAGTTTATATTGCATTTAGTGTTCTCTTATTTAACATAGAGTAATGGTAGCTGACCTTTGAAAAGGAAATCAATTTCTTTTTAAAATAAAAAATTTGACTGTATTTTTAACATTTCTTTCTCTTATAATTCAAATAGATAGAATTTTTTTTGAAAACTTTCCATTTTCCTAATAATAGATAAAAAATGTGTTCATTTAGAGAAATAAATATGTTTCTCACCAGTTTATTTTAAAAAAAATAATTAAATTTCAGTCTAGACGAGTTGCTGGATATAACTAAAATTTATAAAAGAATCTTATCTAAAAAGATAATGATGAGTATTTATTTATAAGATAAAGTGATTTGATTATCTAAAAAAATTTTACTTTTAATTTTATTGATTTTATTAATTTATAAAATGAACATTTTTTTCTTAATATACATAATATATTGTATTATATGTAGTATTATCTACGTTGTATAAGGCATGTTGTATTAATATAAATTGAATTTTATGAAAAGAAAATTAAATTCTTTAAAAAGTAAATTAGATTCATCTTTTTATCATTGAAAATTATGGGATTAAGTTACTTTTGAGAGATTTTATAGAAGGATGAATAATTAATATGAGTTAAATACATATTGATTACAGAAGAGATATTTTTAGCATTTTATTATGGGTTCTACATATGTGTAGATAATTAAAGTTGCTTTCACTTTAAATTTATTGCTCTTGTTGGAAAAATTGAGTATAATATCATAATAGGTTTTCTGCATTATTTATTAGAGTTTATTATGCAAAAGGTTTATGCACTATTATGAAATTTCAATGTTTATAACATAATATAAATAATTATATAAAGAATTGGTGAAACTTTTCAGATCAGACTTTTGTCAGTATAATTTCCTTTAAAAAAAAAATTGCTACTTTGACTCTCGAAAAATAAAAACTTTTGTATACTTATTTGTTATAATAACACTTTAATATAAATGTAGTTTATAGCATTAAGGTTGAAAAAGTTTCTTTAAAACTGGTAACCTTCCCTATCTGTTAAGAATTAGTGCAGTTACTTCATGCAAGTGTATTGAATAATATGATCAAGTATTTTGTGTTTTAAGGATTGAGGATATGTACTGTATTTCATAATTGTTGTTCTGTGGAGATCTTGGATCCCACCCTCCTGGCTGTGTTTATTTGGGTAGGGGCACAGGTCAAGGTGAGGAGCACTCACAATCCTGCAGACAAGGGCGCAACAAACAGCAGGATGATCACCATACTGGAGCAACACACATGGCCATCTTCGGCATTAACAAATAGCAAGTAGGGGAAAAAAAACAATATCTGAGGGTTTTAGGTGAAATTTGGCTTGGTTAGTTTAGGTTAGGCAAGGGGTATAGGTGAAAGTTAGGTTAAAGACTAAGAGGGTTTTAAGGCAATAACAGGGGTGGGAGGGAAGGGACAAAACGTGGCAACGTTTAGGGCATGGGAGGCAGCTTGTTTGCAGAGGATGCTTTGGTCTAGGACACAAGCAAGAATGTACTGCATCAGGGTACTTCCCGTGAAGCATTCGCGGGCCCCTCTTAGGTTTGAGAGGTCGCGTGCGGGTGGGGGAGAGGCACTCGTTCATTTATCAAAGTGCATGCCCCCCTTTAGGTTAGCCTCCTGGAGGAAGGTCATGTCAGCTCACCACAAGCGGGGAGTCGCCATGCCCTGATGATCCCAAAAGGAACTCAATGGGGGACTCCTCTAAGGGAGTCCAAATGGGTGGGGCAAAAGGTTAGGTTAATCTGCTGCCATGACTTCCAGGGCAAGCTGACAATATGCCAAAAGGCGATTACAGCTGCCCCAGTTAAAAAAAAGAAAATAAAAAACAAAAAAGAAGTGTTGCAATGACACAACTTTCTTCTTTAATAGGAAACAAGTTTGCCAGCAGTTTTGAATAACAGATGTCTTTAATACTATAACTGATATTATATACCATAATGGAGTTGTTAAAACATAGTTCCATTCAAACAAAATTTCCTATCTTTAAGAGTCATAATAGCATTTAATTTTAAAATATAACTAACAAATTTGTTAAAATGAACACATTATAAATAAAGTCAGAATAATATATAAAACTAAGTGAAATATAATAATACTGATAAGATTTAAAAAACTTATCAATCAGATAACTGAAAGATAATTTTTTCAGTAGTAACAAAGTATAAAAATATACTAAATAGTAAAATAAAATATATTTTGATCAATAACAATTTAAAGGAAAAACCAGCTTTTCTTTTTATGTAAGTACATGGTTTTAATAATAAATAGCGCAATATAAAAAATATGTTTGAGAAAATTTTTATTATGTAATTTATATAATTATTATATATTTAATTTGTTTTTTGTTTAATTTTATATATATATATAAAATTAAAATATAATATTTATGCACAAATGTAAATTTAAGTATATACAACTAGAAAATTTAAGTATATTACAACTAGAAAATACACTGCATAAGGTACGTCTAAAAAAAAAAAAGAAACTAGAAATGTTTGTTTCACTTTTAACAAAAAGTTAAAACTTTTTACTAAAAGTAGTACTGTTAGTAACAGTTCAATAGTACTACTGAACATTAAAATCATTTTTATTACTTTAATGTGTAATATTGTCCTCTTGCTTATTTATAGTCAATAGTGGAGTAAAGTTTATTAGGTGTTCAGGGTGATTTTTCAAATACAAAAAATTAGTTTTAAAAGAATAGTATTGTTCTGATAAAATTGTTGATTCCCTTTCTAAGTTCTGAATTAACTGTGATACCTCTTGCAGACTTCTTTTTGTTTCTTAGGATAAAATCTAACCTGAAAGGTCAGTCTCAATGGTTGGATGCAAACTGGACTTGAATACTGCATGCAGTATTCTAAATGGAATATAACAAGACTCTGAACAAAAGAAAGAACATTGGAAAATAGTTTATTAGAATAAACTTTTAAAATAGTTTATTAAAGGGTGTAAGGGAATATTTTTAGGGAGATCTAATATGATTAATTTACATAAATTTGGTTTCTTTTTAAACATCCCTCATGTAAATATTCAATAATAGCGTAAACAAAATCAATATAAATTACTGTTTTTTTTTTCAAACAATTATTTGTTACACATTATTTACAACTAATCACAGTTATAAATTATACAACTCTTGAGAAGTTTTTATTAAATAGCTAATATAATTAAATTACAAAGAACTATTACTGTTGGTTGTGTTTGTAGGAGTTACAACTAAGTTAAGTCCATGTGATTGAACTTCATCTTTATTAATGGTTTTTTCTTCATTCTCACTATCTTTCCTGAAAGAAAAAAAATTAAATTGAAATATATATATTTGTTGGCTATTTGCTTCAATTTTTAAAGCTCTGTACTTACAACTAACTAAAATTCATGAAGATAAATGTTGATTTAATTCTTTGAATTATTCATTACTTAGATTATTAAACCCATAAGCTGCAAATACCTTGTGTTTGCACATAACTATAAGATTAGTTGGATAATAAATCACCTAGGCAAAAATTGTGTGTACAATCAGTTTTTAGATTATAACATTTTGTATTCACATATATTCTTTTACTAATCCATTTTAAATATTCATTAACAGCTATTTTCTTTTAATATTTCTGTTTATAAATTTTTATTTTTTGGATGGCCTCCTCTTGCCCCCTACAGTCATCCCAACTTCTTGAGGATAAATAATCTAAACAGGAAGCGGCAAAATCCTATCTGATGGAAGAGAAGTGCAGCAGGAAAGTACATAAAAACTTTAATATGCTGCATTAACCTATAAGGAAATATTTAAAAAAAAGGAGGCTCTAACAATACTAACATCTCTACTACAGTTTATATAATAATAATTATTAGATTTCAAAACTTTTCTTATTATTTTACATCTACACACAATGATGTTTCTTGCCACCATAAAATCACAAAAAGATAGATTTAAGAAAAAAAAACTGCTAATACAAAATGCCCATAATTATTGCTTTAAAATTTTTTAATTGAAAATGAAATAACTTATTGGATTCCTTAAAAATAGTGAAAACAATCAAGAATCTGATGAGAAGAAAAAAAGTTGTTAATTATTCTGTCAACTCGGTACTGATATTCTGGTATTACAAAAAAATAAAAATTATGACACAAAAGATGTTGTACTAAATATAATATTAAACAAATAAATAATGATCATGCACAATTGAAATCTGACATATACTTTGACCATATTCTAAAAAGGTACTTGCATTTCTTAACTAAGAAAAAAAAGATGATGCCAGAATGACAATATAACATAAATATCACAAGAGCACAAGAAAACATTGTTAGAACAAGTTATTTACAATGAATTAATAAAAATCAGTTCAGTTTGTTGTTTCAAACTTAAGGATTTTCGAATAATTTTTACTTTTTTTTTTACCTAAGGGACGGCTGTTAGGTATTGTTTCTAAGGATGAGATGAATGATTTGTCCGGATGAAAGGCTGGATAAATGAAATCCGGATGAAAGGCCGAGACACTACCACTCGCACCACGGAGGCCAGCTAAATAATTTTTACTAAAGATTGTTATGGACAAAGCAGTAAATATTCATACTCCTATTTCTGCTTTAAAATTATTTGTTCACTTCAAATACAAATTATAAAAATCATAAAGTTCATGAAAAATCAAAATATAATAATGCGCTCAATTACTATGATATATACATATCCTTTGAAAGCATATCTCAATAATAACAAATACAATGACAAATTCTCAGAAATGAATCCACCTATTGATAACAAATTCATACATCATGTATGATAATAACCTTTTATAAAATTTTAAGTTTAGTAAAAACCTTTGAGTCATCATAACATCATTTTTTTTTAACCATCTTGTTTTGATTCAGTCAATGGGTCAGTATTAATAAAAGTTGAAAAATGTACAAGAATTTTGGTAGAATTATTCAATTTAAGATGCTATATGTATAATAACTTAGAAATATGGAATAATATTCTTAAAATATTACAGAGATATAGAGAACAAACTGTGGGTCCATTACAAGAAACCAATTGTTAGGAGATCTGCAGATGAAACTGAAAACTAAATCAGAATATATCTGCAGCTGAAAATATAGCACATGAATAACACATGAGAGAATAAGCTAATAACACTCTATTCAAAGGTGAGATACAAAGTTAAAAAAAAATTAAATTAAGTTAAATTCACATTTAAAAAAATGAACTACAGAGGAAGAGATTATGTTTGTTTTGGAATTGAAACTTACAGGAAAACAGAAAAAATACATTTGATGGTACAAAAGCAAAAATAAGTTGAATTTATGAAAGTTAATAGAACTGTAATTTGTTCCTTGGAAAAAAGTACAAGACTTTTTCAAAAAATAAAAACTGATGAATTACATCTAAAAACATTGAAAACCATGAAAAGCACATTTATTTTCTTTTTGTATATTAAAAATGTTATTATATTTTTAGTTTCACAAATTACTTTTAATATATTTCCAATTTTTTAAATTTCTTATAACAGACTTTTGTATCTTGTTATTCAACTAAAAAGAAAAAAAATATCCCATTAACACAAGACAGAATTTCTACTTTTATATTACTTTAAAAGTAGTTAGCTGATAATTTTGCGCTCTGCAAGATTAGAAATTAGGCTATGTTCTTGATATAAGCATTTTTTAAAAATGTATGTTACATTCATAAATTTAAAATTTGTCATTTCCTCACTTTATTAGCCAATACAGTCCTAAAAGTGATAAAAAAATATGGTGACTTGACTAGTTGTTTAATTTTAGTTTGTTTATGTTTCAATGATAGTGGTAGTACAAATAAAAATGTGTTTTATAGATCACTCTGTTACTTCATCTGCACAGTCATAAGTTTTAAAAAATTGTATTACATCTATGAGACTTATTAATAGTATATCACTATAAATATCAAATCATAAAAGTTGAATACATTAAGTTTACTTACACAGTATGTGATTTTTTTTTATTAATTAACATTAAAATCATTAATAATGGCAGATGAATTAATGAAAATCTAAATAACTGTCTTGAAGTTGAGCTATCAGATTCCTTATAAAATTGCCATGCTGAAACAATTAATATAACAGAGTAAAGTAATACTTTAACAAACTATGATACTTGATATATTAATTTAAATTAAAATAAACAATCTTCTTGTTTTAATTTTAAATAATCAAATTTTAAAAACTAACAATTTGACATTTATATTATAATATAAGAGATCACCTTTTCCAAAGTAAATAATTAATTTGTACAATACACGAATCTATAAATTATTGTACAAAGAGTTGGTTTATTTATTTCAATAAATAATGAAGAATGTAAATTTTTTCCTTTTGCTGACTATTCTTTCACTATTTACTTTATCAACATTTCCATTACCAATAAAATTAATCTTTTCATTTAATATGTAGAGAACTAAAAACATATATGTGATGATGCCGTATGCATCACTTCCTCAACCTATGTGTTAATGGCACCAAAAATATCTTGTTTCCTACATTATCATGAACTGCTTTTATTTGTGCTTTGCAACTCATTCAGATCTATAAGGAATTCTGAAAGTCTGGATTTTGTTCTAGAACTTTTCTGAAAGTTTCCATGCTTAAAATACAAGCTATCTTTAATTTTTTTTAAATAGTTACTTAATCTAACTCTCTAACACAACAATAGCTTCAAAGTAGAAGCCACAGAGATGTATTGATTTATAAACTTATCTATTTTTAACATCATATTTTATAAAAAACAGTGATATAAATGCATAATAACCAGAGCATTATATCAGGTTTACATCTTTACTATTCCAAAGACACTGAATGGATGTCAAGATTTATGTACTTTTCTATCTTATAAACCCAATCACTTGCTTCTACTTCCATTGATTTACATATTCTTCATTAACAGTTCTTTAAAACTTTTTGAAAAAACGACATTCAATTGTCATACCTTTGATTCTTCTAACCTGAGCCTAGTCCACAGAAAGGAGCAAGAAAGCAAGACAGGTCTATCTGATCCTTCACACAGAATCTTAGAAAACCATCTGGATAGAAAATGCTTGCCAACATCTATGTTCATCACAAGTCCATGTTGAGTGTGAACGTAAAGAATCCCTATTGGTTCTAGAAAGAAACCTGCTGATTCAAAACATTCAGACTAATAAAAGTCTTGAAGATCTTTTATTCCAAAAGTTTGCTCCATCTTATCTTCCAATGTCATGTCTATCTCTGGACTTCAGTGAAACTCAATAACCAACATGAATTAATTGTTTTAAACACAATCTAGCTACTGAAGATTTTATGCCATTTTACCTTAAACTGCCTAATTACTGTACTGATAGGTATTTTAGTAAAATGTCTATTTACAAACTTGTATAATACAATATAAATTCAGTTTATCTTGTCTCCATTAATTTATTCTTTGAAGCAAAATGGATTAAATATAATTAATCATAATGGATATCTTTTATTTTTCTACAGTTGTAATATTCCAAAATATGAGTCATTGGGACCAACTCTTAACTAATATGAACATATTGAACGATCCATTAATTTTTTTTTTCCATTAGTAAAGAAGTGACAAACACAAACTGGATCAATTTTAACCAATACATACCTAAATATCCAAAATAAATGTTAAGTGGTAAAGATTCTAAGGCAAACCAAATGTTTGTTACATCTAATATTGGTGCAGAACATGAAAGAGCAATGATGGCAAGCGTGTAACGTAATGCAGTTCGTCTGCAAAGACCTGTTACAGAAACAAAGTAATATGAATTATATTTTTTTAGGGGTATTAAAAACATTTTTTTCAAATAAATCCATCTTTTCTTCTTACTTATCAAATTTAAAAGAATATGTAAGTTGACACAAATTAAACTGTAGGCTATTAATAGTTTAAATTATTCATTTTGCTATTCTAAGATTCACTTAGTATACTTCAGAGAACTAAACATTAGTATAATGTTCCATGTAAATGTAATGAAGTCTAATATTTTTAAAGGAAAAAAATACAGTTTTTAAACCTGTCTCAAAAAAAAATAAATAAAAATGGTGAGATCTCAATTAGGTAGATCACACTGTTTTTTTGTGAAAATCTATAATTTCACAACTCAAGAAATAAATATAATTTACAAATAAAAATTAGATTAAATTAATTAATTAAAAGCCAAAATGTTCAACATATTTTGTTTTTTTCTACCTATCTCAGAACTCTAAATTTTCTATTGCTAAAAATGTAACTGAACATTTTTAATAATGATGATTTGGTTTCAATGTTTTAAAAATATAACACAACCTTTTCTGTTAAATGACTATAACAAAAATGAGATTTCTTATAAATATATGTCTGTAAACAATTTATTTTGGTCTATCTTTTTAATGGTTTTCAATATTATTTCTAATTTAAGCAACTGGTAATTATATTCCTTAAGAATTGAGATATCTTAATAAAATTAAGGAAATATGTTTAATACATTCACCATTAGACTTTTCTAAATGGGATCTATCATTCATTCTTGATCATTCATTGAGATAATAGAGATCTATCTTAAAATCTCTGTAAGTTTTTCAATATTTGATATAAAAACAAAAAAATGTTCAAATTTATTTGATAAACCACAATATGTGATGCAAGAGAGAATTTTTTCAGTATCCATCATTTATATCATTATCTTCTGAAATATTTAATGTCATGAATAATGAATTAAAAGATAAAATAAAAATGGTTTATTTTATTTAATATTATCTTAAACGTTTCTTAAGGTAATATATCTTTGTCAGATTAATATTATTAAAAAGACTAACACATAAAAATGTAAAAATCAAGTCTAGGAAAAAATCTTCAATAATAAAGACTGCTTTGCTTCATAGTTTGTAGAACAAGATGTATATAAAATATATTTCTTATTCTGACAGTATCACAGACTTAAGCAAAACCACACTAATGGTAAACTTGGTGGTTCATAAATTTACATTTCTTTTGAACTTATAAGAATATAATTTTTCTATGTATTATAATTCATATTTAATAATTTTTAAATTTTTAAATTACTATTATCTATATTGGTAATGATACGTTTATTTTTAATTAAATATTCTGTTACATTTGGTAATTTACAGTTATTATTTTTAAATACAAACAGATTGTTTACTAAATGTGGTTTTAAATAATGTATTTGTTTTTTCAATATAAATATAGCCATAAATGATTCTATAAATGCTACATTTACTACAATTGTAAGCACAATTTAAAGTATTATAATGTTTCTATTTAAATATTTTTTATTTGGCTACTAGGTTTAAGACTAAAGGTAATTTTTGTTTAATTAAACAATTTTTTCTGGTTATGGTGATAGGACATCTCTGTAAAAAGAATCTTCTAATTGTAAACAAGTTATCATTATAACGCTGTTAGGTTATTAGTTATATTAATGAATGGCTTTATTAAATATGTTACTGATGAATACTGTAC
>JAAAKQ030476753.1:32125-43791 GCA_010016005.3 Zanna intricata
TATCATTATAACGCTGTTAGGTTATTAGTTATATTAATGAATGGCTTTATTAAATATGTTACTGATGAATACTGTACCTTTGTGCAGTTGCTTTTTTTGAAATGTAATTTAATATTTCTTATTTCCTTGTGAGTACATGACAGCTTTGTATTTTAAATAAGTAATTTCTGTATTACTGAATAGTGGAATTAGTGATTTTGTAGTGTTAGTGGTAAAGGATTAATGATAAATATTGGTTTCAATTTTATAATTACATACACTTATACTAATATCCTAATTCTTTTTTTTTTAATTTTTAGGCACAGAGCACTGATGATAGACGAAGATTAAACATCTTTTTTAATAAATTTTATTTTTTTGTTATAATTATCATATTCACTTTTTTGTAATTTTTCATTACATGATATATTTATTACATATTTTATAATCTTTAATTACGTGATTTTGTTTTAAATTCAATTTTCTTAATAATAATAATAATAATATAATAATACCAGGATCAGTAACAGCCATCATTCGATAACCAGCTCTAGAGTACTCTGGTCTCAAATTCCATGAAAGAGCATTAAAGTGAGGAAACTGCCATGCATAAAGAATACCAGCAAGTACCCATGCACCAAGTTCGAGTCCACCGGTACAACCAGCCCAACCCATGAGAGGAGGCAGGGCACCAACTACACAATTGAAAATTAAAATATAAGTAATGACAACTGCAAAATCTATTCTCTAAAAAAATCTGAATATAAAAAATTGGAAGCAAAAACCACTACTTAAGAGGCTTATTACAACTAAAACTAAATCTACTTAAGATTTGTACAGTTAATAATGCCAAACCTGAGGGATTCAAATCCAAAAAATTCTGAATTAAAGATAAACATGCAATAGTTCTACTATGGCAAAAGGAATTTTTAAGCAATTTATCAAAATGACCCAAATGATAAGTAGTACCTTAAAACAAAATTTTTGTCAGGTGATGTGGCTAGTAACAACTATATAAACATTAGTTTGATCACTTTGTTCACATAATTGTTAAGTTTTAGCTTTAAGTCACAGAAAGCTAACTAAAAATGTATGTATTTATATTTACTTGTTATATTTAGGTCACAAGTTACATCATACTAATTACTATTTAACCTATTTTTTTGCAATATCTTAAAAACTGGTCTGAAAATATAAAAATTTAAAAAAAATTTATTCACTCAATAAGCTTAAAAAGTTAAAAAAATACCAAGGAAAATTATTACTCAGATTGCTTTAATAAACACTATATTACTGACAACAGATGTAAGAAACTGTAAAGCTGAAACTTTTGTTTTCACTATAACGGGTCTTAGATTAAGAATATGATTTTTAATGGTAATACATTATAGGAATAAAAAACTAATATTAATAATAGTTAAAAAAAAAAAAAAAATAGATTAATTTTAAACATTAATCATCAATCTTACCTATAGAACCCACCCAAGTATTAATAATACTAATTCGTTTCAGTGGTGTATAAACTGATGTATATAAAATTAAATTACTAAAACCAAGAAGAGCAGTTATACCATTGACTCCAAAATATAATACAGCAAGACCACTAGCACTACATACAGCTGCAAATCCCAATGCATGTACTGGCCTATAAAAAACAAATATAATTTATTAAACTTAAATCATTTTGTAAAAAAAAAAAAAAAAAAAAAAAATTAATAATAAAAACTGTCTAAAAGCAATTAGCATCAGAAATGTAACATTCAAGAATGTTTAAATGTAACTTGTTTACAAAGTGTAGGGAATTTCTCTGCTGGCTTTACAGCAATAATTAAAACTAGTATACACTAACAGACCAATATTTAGTAAAATGTATTTTTTTATCTTACTTTTGCTTAATTAACACCAGCAACAAGTGATACCCAAGTTACAAACATCCTAAAGTAACATTTCTTAAAAAGAGGATAACTTACTTCACTTCATAAAAAGGATTCATAAAAAAATACATATTTTGATGATTGTATAAAATTCTATATTATTTGCTTTCAGGTTATTTTTTGAATTATGTATGCATAAAAGTACATTGTAATTTCTAATAATTTTTTTATATTGATTTTCAGTATTTTAATGTTACTTTCCCAGCAAATATAGCTAGAATAGCTATATTAAGGAGAGATTACAGTGATCATGTCAAAATGGGGTAAGGTTTTATTGAAACTTAAGTTTTAGAATCCAACTAGTTCCTTTACACAAAAAATGTGTGTTGCACAGCTTTTGACCTATTTCTCAGGATTGACTGCACTGATTTTCTTCAAATTTGGCTCACATATTTCTATATATGAGACAATATATTCTATATATTAACGTTTTTTAAAAAACTGTTTATAGTGATTGTGAATATTGCAAAAAAATTTTCAATTTTCTTTAGAGGCATTATATTGAAAACTTCAAATTACAGTAAATTGTTACCTTTGATATATATATGAATGAACCATAATTTTTTTCAAAAAATCAACCCCCACCTCTTAAAATTGAAATATATGTTTTTTGTTCTTTTGCTGTATTACCCTTAGATTCAAATATTTTTCAACAACTTATACTTTATATATAAAGCTATCATGAAATATTTAAAATTTGTTTAGATTGTAGAGTCCAGACCTAAAATACAAAAGCTTTTTTGAAAATTTTTTTTACTTCGGGTTTCATTTGGGAGGTATCAGATTTAAAGAAAACTTTACTTAAGCAAATTTGCTAAGCTTAAACTACATGAATATTTTTAGAAAAAGTTCTCTTAAAATTTATTCCCCACCTCTAAAATATATTTATTCTGTTTTTTTTTTTTTGTTTCAAACTTTTAATTTTTGTTATTAATTTTTTTTTTTTTATTGCTAAGAGTGTTATTAAAATTTCAAGTACCAGTAACTTTGGCATCTATATTATATTTCAGACCCAAAATGAGAAAAACTTTTGTTCATTACTTTCATAAACGTATTAAATACATCAAAAGTCAGAGTCGTAATGTTTGAATTACAAACATATTGTTGCAAAACTGGAAAGATTTTTCAATTAAAAAGCTGTGCAAGGTATATTATGTCTTGATCATCACACAGTTGGAAAAGTGATACAATACTTTGCCAACTTTTTTTTTTTACCAGTAAATGACACTTGTAGATCAGCTGATATTTCAGTATTACAGATTTAAAAAGTAGACCAACAATTAAATATTTATTCAGTTCTTACTTTTTTAATTTATTTTTTACTTTGCTTAATTAAAATGTTGATATAACATGAAATTAATTAAGTCTGTAGATTACACAGTATTAAATTTTTTTTTTACTGGAACCAGATCTTATTTATTTTTAAGCTTATTTTATAATAAAATGAAATTCATCTTTCTCAAATATATTTTTTTTAAACAAAACTGAATGAATAATTTTTTTGAATGGTGTATTGGCAAGTTTAAAGTGCTTCACTTCTGTATTTCATCTCAAATAACATCCAACTGAATCACATTTACTGGTAAATGAGCACAGCAAACATCTTCAGGTCATACATGGTTTAAAATTTGGTTTTACAAATATTGTTTTATGTGCCCCCCAAATAACCTAGTGGAGATAAATCTGATGATTGGGAAGTCTGCTCTATGACTTATTTTATGATCAAGATATTACTTAAAATCTTTCAGATCTTAAAATCTGCCTCAGATATAAAACAGTGAGATGCTGTTTACATTTTTCTGAAATCATATATTGTTTAACAGTTATCCAGATTCTCCTGAGTGGGAAGTAGAACCCAATTGACACATTGATTTTAAGCACCAGTAAAATTATAATCTCAGTAAAAAGAATATACAGAATGACAGACAAGGATTCCTTCTCAAATGTTTAGTTTTTGAGATACTGCATATGATTCTTTACAATCCAACAAGGATTATTGTTAGTCAGTTATGTTTATCAACCCAGAAATCAAATATTGATTTAGATACCGACCAAAATTTTTTTAATTGTTATATTTTTAGATACAGCTACTTTTATGTTAAATAACCATATTAATAAACACAGAAATAGTTTTAAATTAAAAATGATTTCAATCCAATATGAAAATGACATGTCAAAGGTAGATATATTTACAGATAAATTATATGCTACAGAAAAACTTACGTAATCATTCCACGTACTAATATTCTATTTCTAGTGCGCGCCATTTGAGCATCAAATGGTACCTCATGATATTGATTAATGGCATTAGCAGCACATGATAATAATCCAGTACCAACTGAGCAAAGACTAAATGTTACAAAATCAAATGATGCTGGTGCCATGGCATATCCTGCCATTGAGGTCACCACAACTAGGGCTGCAAAAGATGAAAGAAAACAAACAATAATTAATGACAGTTAAAAATATATTTAACATTAAAATGCACAATTTTTGTAGTGTTAAGATTCTAAAATACATACATTCCATCATTTCCTGATACTTATTCCAAGTTTTATTAGGTTAGATTACTATACTCCACACATCAATCTCAACCATTTCATGTCAAACTACTACTACTTCTTCCTTCACTTTCTACTCTCATTCTCTAACAGTAACATTTTTTTAAATATGAGGTCTGCTCAAAAATTAACTAAACTTTTCTAAAAAGAATTTTATTGAATATTTACACCATAATAAAATTCACCTCCTTCAAAGTAACCTTATTCCCATCGCACATACATTTCCCAACCTCCCTTCTAGTTCAAAAAGCAGCTCTGAAATGCTTAAAACATGGAGGTGTTCACTTTAGGATCTTGTGTCTTAGTGAACTGTATAGAAATATGATTAATGGTCGAAAGAATGCTATAATCATTTTAACAAACATCGCAATGTAACATTTATTTTCTCCATTGATACTTGATCATTAACAGCCAAACTGTACTTGGATTTATGCCTGTTGTGATGCAGTATAGTATTTGTTATCTTAGAACGGCAAAGTTTGATATTTATAGTATTACAAGTACCAGTTTTTAAGAAAATAATAGCTTTTTGAAAGTAAGAAGTACCGATTTTCTAAAGATTGAAAAAATTATTCTTAATGAAAATTTTTTTAAATAAATCTGATTTATAAAATGAAATCAAATAATAATTTTTAAGAAATATTGTGTCATCAAGGAAGAATGTGCAAGATACTTTGTTTACTCAAAGACTTATAGTGAATTATCATAACAGAATAAGAACATTACCCACCCTTAATCCAAATTTAAAAACATATTTTGAAGCCAAGAACAGGTTCATTTTATTTTTAAGTTATCTGGCACTAACTGCTTTTTATTCATAAGTTACCAATAAACATCAATATCATGCATTAAAATTATTATGTGTTGACACTTCATCCTTAATTGATACTTTCTCCAAACTATTCCAAATATAATATAATCATCAAGCTGCATGCAATGCAGTTGTATCTAATTTTATTTTTTAATATATTATCACTTGTTAACATACCTTTAAGCATAAATAAGACAGAGAGCATTTCAGATTAGATCTATTATTTTCACATAATGTATTATAATTTATTTTTTAATTACAGAAAACTACTGAATACAAAGAAAAACTTTAGGAGGTACGTCCTATGTTTGATTTTTATTTTTCAATAGAAATCTATAACACAAATACTGAACTATGGGTTTAAAATATGGGTTTAAAACAAATACTGTAAGAAAAAAAGTTCATCTGGAAATCGTATTTTAAAATTGTGGAACTGGCAGTTTTCATTTTTTTTAATCATTATCTTCTATCTCAAAATTTTATTTTTTGTACAAGTCAACATCATAAGCATTTATTGTGAACCAACCAATCTAAAGAAATAATAGTGTTTGAATCTGAATAATAATAAATGTTTGAAATGAAAATTCTTTCTTGGGTCTTAAAGTTCTCATAAATTGGACAATTTTTCAACTTTGATTATTATTATTATTGTTGAGAAGTTTAATTATAATCTTTGATAACATTCTGTCATTCGGGCTGGGTTGGATTTTGTTAAACAGCTGTAAATTTTTCTGTCTGCTTTTTGTCTCTGTGTTTTGGTTCTTTTATCCTCAGTCTATTCTATTTTCAGGCAGTTATTGACACCATGAGAGCAGTAAAATCTTTTTTTTCCTTGGTTTCAGTTGTTGATATTAAAAGTCAACCCATCATATAATAAAACATTAACTGAAATACAAAACTCAAACAGAAATCTTACTTATTGCTATAACAGCATGTTCTTGGTTGAAGACTCATTAAAAAAAAAATTACATTTATTGGAACTGCTAGAAAAAAAAGTAGATTCTCACTCAATTTCAAGCTAAAAAAAAATCAAGGTATCAGAACATACATTATGGTTTTCAAAATATAAAGACTGGTGTTGAGCTTAACAAAAAAAATTATCTCAGGCTACCATTCAACAACAGGTGGGGGTGGGTAAATTCACACATGGGCTGGCTAAATTGATATATTCAAGAATAACATTAGAGTACTCAGTTTTAAAAATATTATTCCGATAACGTTAATTTTCCAAACTTACAAATCTTTGGCATTGCTAAGTAAGTGAATCACAAATTTTACAGTATTTGATTTTCATGGAAGCTGACAACAAATCTTCCATGTTCCATTTCAATGTGTGTTTCTGAATGAGTTTTACAAATAATATTTTCCTTTGACAGCTGTTTAGAAGAATTATTCTCTTCAACTGTCATTTCGAGGAAAGAATGATGAGTGCTCCAGTTTGGAAAAACAACTACTTTGCAGTATGGTTAAACTGTGTAAACATCTGGTGATATAGTGTGTTCCCACTGTAGGGATGAAGGACACAAACGAGAGGAGTGTCCTAAGAAATCGAGAGCCCAACTTGTACAAACTGCAGATGTCTTCGAAAGGACCATAAGCACTCTGTGAATAGTAAGGATTGTGCTTGTTATCAGAGGGCTGTCACGATGTATTACAATTCAGTATCATTAAAGGGTTAAAATTGGGCAATTAAATGCTCAGGGTGCTTACATTGTACAAACTGATCTTGGTGAGATCGCCATACACAGGGCGATGTTGTGCATACAGGATGTTGTCTTGTTGCAGAATCCATATGTTGTGTCCGGTGAACTGTCAGGTTTTACACATTGGAAGAGATTTCATTTTGGTTCTGATAGCATGTCTGCTGTACTGTGCAGAAGGAAAATTGATTGTGTCTTCATTTGACAGCTCTCATCGTTAGAGAACAACCATCAAATTGTCCGTGTGGATGTTTGGAACATGCATCTGTATGTTGCAAGTTTGTATTTTCAATATAGAGATCCTGCTGATCATTATCTTGAGGTTTGAGATAAAATCCTACTATTCTATGGTACCACTCCAATCCTTACTGGTGCAGATGTGAACACAAAGTCATTTTTGTGTCATAGTGGCTTCACCGATGATGGCAGTGAATTAATTGAGGGCTTTTTAGCCCGATATTGTTCTGCAGGTATATAATGTACTGGTGAGTTGCCCACCTTTATGCAGGGTGTGTAGACAGGAATCGGTTTTTTGGTGGAATGGACATCGACGTTACCGTTAGCAGGTATATTCCAGCCAATGTTTGTAACTGGAATAGCTCAAGCCACAATGCGATGTCATTGTGGCTTGGGCATCGATATTAATCAACGATTGCTCAAGCAATCATCAATTAATTGTGTATGAGATTGCTGGTGGTTTGGGTGAGCACTATCAATGGTACGTCCTAGTTGAGCATAGTCGTTTCCGTTTCCTGCACAGGCATGTGAATTGGAAAATGTTTGTTCATTTTCTTTCAGCCAGACTTCGTGTTTTGGATCGGAGTCTGGAGGTTCTGGACATGGAAGATCTAGCAGAAGGATTGTCGAAGATTTTATTGACGCAACCAAGTGTTCAATTCCTCATAGTTCCAGTCGAGAGAGGCTCATGCCATGATGGAGAAGGGAATTGACTATTCTGAAACAGGCTGTCCGTTGTTCGCAGAGTGTGTATCAGCATGATAATGATCTGGAATGGTGGACAGTCCCTTTTTGTGAATCTTTTAGATTTTGATATTTTCACAAGGTTTGAACATAGAAGAGGGATTTCTGGCATTCCTTTGTGCTTTATCAGGAGAACAAGGATCCCTGGGAGTCGTACATAGAGTTTTGAGACACAAACGTAGGAAAGACATTCTTCCATCTGCTCTCTTGACCCAGCATGGTGTGATTACTATTGAAATTTTCCAAAATTACTTGACAATTTACTGCCTGATTATGATGAAGCTGAAGAGACCTCATACTATCTGTGGGTGCGATGTGAGTAAGCTCATTTTTGCGGGGATGCATTGTCCTTGGAGATTACTGAGGCCGAAGTGCATCAAGCTATCTGTAGTTTAAGTAGGGGCAAAGCCCCGAGCTTATATGGCATAACAATGGAGCTCCTTGTTTACTTGGTTGAAGTTAGCGTGAAGGTAACCTCTAGTCGGGAGGAATATGTCCTGGACATTTCTGGAGCATTTAATAACCTATAGTGGGCTTCTGCTATATACCAATTACAGAAGAGAGATTGAACTGCGAATAAGAGGCAAATTATGCAAAGTTACTTCAGTCATCAGGATGTGCTGCTCCGCAAGGGCAGCCATAAAATAGGGAAGATATTGTTCAAGGGTTGTCTGCAGAGTAGTGTGTTGGGTCCCTTATTGTGGGTAGTGGAGTTTTTTTCACTTCTGCAGTTGAGGTTGCCCAGCAGGTGTCACATTGTGGCTTATGCTGATGATGAGCTCCTACTGGTCGAAGGAGGTTTAAGGAAGGGGGGTTGATTCCAAGCCACTCAAGCATGCAAGATACTCGAGCTATGAGGTCATCAACATAAGATGACGTTTAGCCTGGAGAAGACCATAATGATGCTCCTCAAAGACAGTTTGGGAGTGAATCAGCAAGTCCCAAGTTTTGATGACAAGCCAGCATATAAAGTATGTTCAGGTTCAAAAGTATCTTGGGGTGTTTCTTGATGAAAAATTGCAGTTTAAGAAGCACCTTCAATACATAGTAGAGAATACATAGTAGGGAAGACCTGTAATGCTGGAATTTGACATGTGGTCAATCCTGATTGGGGTCTTAATTTTAAGACTATGGGTATCTTTTATAAGGGCATCTGCAAGACAATTATGGTATATGTAGTGCCTGTTTGGGCAGATATGTTAAAATTTAAAAGCTATTTGAATATTTTGTTACGGACTCAACACCTTATATTGCTAACGGTCACGAATGGTTACCATACAATTTCGGCAGGCGATCTTGGTGGTCACAGGCATGAAACCAATAGACTTGATAATGTCTAAGAGACAACAGCATTATGTTACCAAGAAGTCAGGTAAATTGACTTGGGAGAAAATAAAGGAGACAGAACAGCATGGTGTCACCTTATGACAGGTCAGATGTGAGACAGCGTGTGGGTGTTATATGCATGATCTTTTTCCTAATGTTGTTATTGTGCGAGGTACCTCTTGGGTACACCCAAACAACCATGTAACGCAATTTCTTTTTGGGCATGGTGCTTTTCAGACTTCAGAAATTCAGCCTGACAGACTCTGGTATATGCCCTCATTTCGAATTGCTGGCGACATATGATATATGAATGTGCTAGGTATGACTTAATGCACATGGGGACCATTTGTCAGATTGATATTATCGGGTTGACACTTGATCTCCGCAAATTTTTAAATAATATTAAATGCTGTTCCCTTGACTATAGATTATAAATAATGGAGTGTTTGAATATCAGATAAATCACTTTTGGAATGCATCAAATCACTACAATATACTAAAGTTATGTTGTCACATAATATTTCCATCAAAGGATGACAATTCAGGGGGTGATAATTGAATCTGATTAACTCTTATGAGACTTATATTTTGATTTGTACTTGAATCATTTTAATTAAAACAATCATTAATTACTGAATTTAGTTTACATTCTAAATTGCATAAATTATTCTCAATCTGAATTCTGTCATCTGAAACATTTTCATCAGAATCCAGTTCAATTTATGATTGAAAACCATTGTACTTTTGGGAAATTCATGTTGATTTTTTAGCTTTATTTTCAAAGAGTAACTATCATGAGTTTGGTGGGCAAAATTATTAACATAAGTTTGTATCCTACTGATTGAGGATTTATTAATGACAGTGTTTATTCTTTTAACGTAGTTAAAACTGCCTGTAAGTACTAAATTATTTATCATAATTTACGATTATAATATACAAAGTTGAATAATTATAATAATAAATATTGAGTAACTAATTAGAATAGTGATTCATATGATGAAGCAATGGAATGTCCTTGAATAATTTAATCTACAAAAATATAACTCTGCATTGAATTTAGCATATCTGGTAAATTGGTCCTGGAGGACCAATTTTTATGTTAAAACCTTGCCACGCTCAGTTGTGTGACTAATACACTGTACTAGTGCTGGTTCTTAAAATGAATGAAAAAACATATTTTAAGGGTGACTGATATTTATTTTAACAAGTAAATAAGAATTTAAAGAAGGTCTGTGCCCTGTAATTATAGAAGGCCTGCTCATTGAGGCCAATTCTAGGAATGAACTACAGATTCGTGCTGGTTCAGCAGATATGGAGCATTCAGTATAAAATGGTTTTTGGCCCAGAGAAGACCACAATGATGTTGTTAAAGGGTCGGTTGTCTGAGATACGTCGGGCCCGTGCCTCCATGGCAGGCCATACTGTGTGGTATGTTACTGTGCAGAAATACCTGGGGGTGATTCTAGATGAGTGTTTACGCTTTGGGGATCATCTTCGGTATGTGGCTAAGGAGGTGCTAGATGTATTTTATGGCATTAGGTGCGTTATCCATCCCGATTGAGGGCTGAATTTTAGGACTTTGCGGGTTCTGTATAAAGGTGTATGCAAGGCAATAATGTTGTATGCTGCGCCTGTTTGGACTCATTGGATGGTTTATAAGTGTTATCATGATATCCTATTGCGGGCCCAGCGTCTTCTGCTCTTGGCAACCATTGGCGGTTACAGGACAATCTCATGGGAGGCAATCTCTGTGATAGCTGGTGTTAAGCCGTTGGACTTGCTTGCTGAGCGCAAGGAGCGGTATTTTGCCAAGAAAGCCGGTCTTCTAATCTCAGTCCGATTTGCGTGAAATTGAGGACCAGGGATTCATTGAGTGGCAGACACGATGGGATGAGTCCACTAAGGGTCGGTACACCCATGACTTGTTTCTGGAGGTTATTAGTTTATGCACCAATAAGTGGGTAACCCCCAATCGGCATATAACACAGTTTCTTTCCGGGCATGGCGCTTTTCAGCATAGCTTGGCTAGGTTTCGTCTTGTTATATCAGGACTTTGCCCGGAATGTAGGGTTCTGGACAATGTTGGTCATGTCCTGTACGTCTGTCCCTGGTATGAGTTTGCGCGTGACAGAGTGGTTATGGAATTTAAGAGATTGCACTCAGGCCTTGATTTAAGGGTCAATTGGAAGACCTGGGCTGAGTGGCAGGTAGTTGCTAGCTTCCTGCAGAACACTGCATCTTCCAGGGTTGCGGAAGGAGTGTAGAAGGTAGCAGCCTGGGTAGCTAGGGTTCCGGCCTGTCCAGTTATGTGGCTGGACATAGGCGATTTTGGCGACAAGCCACGGTTATTTTCTTAATACTGAGTTTGCATTGT
>JAAAKQ030476765.1:0-10490 GCA_010016005.3 Zanna intricata
CATGAGGAAACCCATGGCAACACAGAATCTTTAATATACCGCAGTTTGTTGTCAACTGTAGCTGTCCACACTTCTTGTCACCTTGCGCGAAGTGCGAGCTTCATATGGTTTATAAAGTCGCATGTAATAACACGGGTAGTGAAAGGTGGTAGACTACATGCGTCCTTATCTACGGAATCTGCGCGTTCATTTCCTGGAATTCCTACATGGCTTGGGATCCAGAAGAAACTCACTTCTGTGTTGCGATGGTTCAATTCAGCGATTCAGTGATTGCATTATGTACTTCTATGACGATGGGATGTTTTGAATAGAAGTTTTCTAGGGCTTGGAGAACATTGTATGAGTCAATACAAATAAATTACTACGATACATAGGGTTAATGATATTATGGCCTTGTTTATTGCATATAGTTCAGCTGTAAATATACTTGTCATACTCGGTAGGCCAAATATGTATGTTCTATTATTGACTACGAAAGCGCAACTAACTGTACCATCTTGTTTTGATCCATCTATGTATATTATTGTATCAGGGTGTATATTGGAAACAATATGATGAAAACATTTCTGAAAAAAAGACAGGTGGTGTTGATTGCTTTTTGTGTATGGTAAGATAAAAATTAAAATTTATAACGCCGACTATTTCTTTTGTAGGCTTTGAAGGAAATGAGGAAAGTTTTATGCATTTATATATATAATATACACTTACTCGTTGCACACACATACGTGCGCGCGCACACGCGCACAGACACACACACACACACAGGGACGGACGGGGAATGGATGGACAGATTCACGAAGAATATAAACTTTTAAGACATTTTCTACTGGTGAAAATAATAAAGTTCATAGGTTAGTTATAGGTATCTAAACCTATGTCCATAAGCCATAGGTACAGAGGTTAGTTATACTAAATAAAGACAGAAGAATTTCGAAGTTTATTAAAAACAAACGCACGAAAATTTGGTAAGTAGGTATTGAACAAAACAAAGTTTTCAATTTACAAAACAAAAAATTAAATATTCCAGAAAATAAACAAACAAAATTAAAAAGAAAAAAATTCGAAATTCTAACTTTTGTATTTAGTTTCTGTGGTCTTTATTTTTACCGTTTTGCTCAGAATCAAACTGTCCAAAAGTTTTGTTTAAAAATTGTATATTTTTGTTACCTATTTAAGAGTTATTTTACGTCCGACGTATAATAGTGTGTTTTCCAACCCCAATGTTTATTCTTTTACTCCAGATTTCTTGAAAGCTACAAAAAACACAGTTCTGGGATATTTTTTTTCCAGTTTTCTGGTAAGATTTCACATGAAACTTCTAAATTTATATTAATTTTAGCCAGAAGAATTACAGTCTGATTAATTTTACAGAAGGCGTGGAAATCAGGGCGAAATCTTTCGCTAGCCGACACTCGCTAATAAAGAGTTCCCGAAGCTGTGTTTATATGACTTGTTTTTTTTTTTATTTTCACCGTAAAATATGCCCTGAAAGGTTTTTGAATTTTTTCTGAATCATTCTATTCAATTATATATATGGTATATATATTTTTTTTTTTGTGCGCGTGTGTGTAGTTTTTGCTCTGCCCTAAACTTCCCACAACTCTTCATTAACTTTAACTATATATCAGTATTCCCCTCCTTCTTTCTTTTGTATTTGTGTAATAAATATTTAATAAAAGTTTTATTCATACAATCTTATACCAAAAGAATGTGTAACGATTTAATCATCCACGTTAATTTAAATTTACTAATTTTAAAGTATTTGTATATACGTTTATTAGTTTAAAGAACATAAGTAAAAAAGACAAATCAATAATAATAATAATAATAAACAGTGATTACATACATACAAAAAAGAATTTTAAATATTACAGGATTGTATGTTTATTATCTCGCCTGATAGCAATGAGACATTTTGTTGACATCACTAAAAATTATGATAACGGATTTTTTTATTTTTCAATATTAATAATTATAATACTTTATTTTCAATCTTTCGTTTTAAAATACATTACATACAAGAAGTAATTACAATGTATGATTCACAATATATATTAAAGCACACATTCAACAGCTTTCTTTAAAAATCATCAACATGCAAAATTGAAGTATTATGATAAGATAAAATAACACTTTAAGTGAAACAAGAACCCTTACTACTTAATCATTTTCGAAGAATAATATAAAAAGAGAATTAAAATATTAATAAACGGAAAATTAATACCACTTACCACGGATAATATTGTCATGCTATAGTTATCTTCGTAAGAAGAAAAATTCTCTTTAATATAAAGAAGGTCAGATTTATTATTAAAAAAAAAATACAGTGCAATTTAAAAACCAAAAACAAACAAAATTCGGTAAATTTCAGAAGGTAGAATAATGTAAAGGTAAATTTATTTGACAAGTATTCATAATTATCATAATTCATTACTATAACATAACATAATTTAACTTAGAATTGAGTTAAAACATAAAACATTAAGAGATTACAATTAATTTTATTTAATTTAAAATTTACCCACTACGTTTATTTTTTTTAAACATTCAATGACAATACCTTCAACAAATTCAAGTTTATCCGCCTTACAGCCGGCACTCGGGCAAAACATAATATTGCTAACCACCATTTGAAAGCCCCAGATTTAAAAAAATACTAAAATCAAGTTGCAAAACTTTATTCTAAATAATTCTTTTTTTTTTTTGTAATGATGAATTACTTCATTAATCCAACATAAAAGTTTTTGGAGGTTGTACGTGGGAATATGGAAATGGATGTTTTTAGTGTATGAAAAATATCATACTTTATCAATTTATACAAGATATTTTTCGCTATCAGTTTGCCTTTTTCTTTTTTTAAAAAAACTTAAACAAAAAAAAACTTGTTACTATTGAAGAAGTACTGATGCTGTTAAACTTTTAAAGTAACTTTGTTAGAAATTAACTGTTAAAAAGCGGATTAAACTTCATAAAAGTTATACTCGTATTTCAATGTATTAAACATACATCAGTGGATAAAAAGCGTTATAAAAAAATTTAACTTTATATATTTTTTTAATCTTTACTGTTATATTTAAAAAATTTTTCAAATTTCTTAATTATAATCATTAAAGTCCTCTTTATTTGTATTTTAATGACTTAATATCAGAATAAGAATAATTTTCAACCTTTATCAAAGATATAGTTTGAAGATTTAAGAAAAAAAAGAGAGAATAATCTTGTTTCAATGACCCAAATATTTTTATTTGAGATTTAAATTTATTTTCATCACTATTATTTTAGATAATATAAAAAATAGTTATTGGTATTATCAAAAAATGATCTCCGATCCTAATACACTTGTTTGTATTTTGATGTCTAGAGATCACCTTATTCCATAAATGCTAGAAATTTGATTACAAAATTCTCTGTAGGTTATTTTGTGTAAACATTTTAACTATGTAAATTTCAGAAACGTGTTAATCTACAACTATGTGTAATAGAAAAAGGATTACTTCCATCAAAAATCCGAATCGGTTAAATGTAAATTGGTTGTAGTCCAACCGTACTCTTTGTAATTTAAAATTGAATCGCTAGGGAATTTGAATCAATTTACTTGATCGTACTCGCTTCCATTTTTCTAAGCTATTTTGGAGCTAAAGTTTATAAACACTCTATAATTAGATAAAGAAAGCATAACTAACCTATGATAAATTCTTGGCAGCTGGCTACAGATTGTTTAATGTGTTATGTGGCACATATTGTACTTTACTTTAGAACTAAGTACAGTCGGCTTATAGGGATATTCCATCAGATCCTACGCAAATTTTAGAGTTGTTATGAGAATAATTTAGCCACAGTATTTAAATATTAAGGAGATAAAATATACTAAATTAAAAAAAAATAGTTAAGGGTTAAATATATTGTAACAGAGTAATAAAGTGATAAATAAAAAAATGTTAAAGTAGTGATGAGGAAACTTTTAAGAAACATTTTGAAAATTTTCACAATTTACCCACGTCATCGCTAGAATTTCTGAGCCAATAAATTTTGAAAAACCGAATTTTGAAGAAAAATTCGGTTTTATTCTCTGTGGCAAGGTGTGATTGGGAGGTGAAAATGGAGTTTATTTACATTTTGAGGTATGAGGAGTACAAAAATACCATTCAAATGTAATTTCCTTGTATTTATTTATTAAAATAAAAATCTACTAAATTACTAAATAAATTTAATCGAAACTTATATATATGCTATGTTAGTGTATCTGTAGTTGTGCATGTGAAAATTTGATGAAGATTTATTGAGTCATTCTTGAGTTACGCTCAATTTATGTCGAAAAAATTTGTAGCGAGAACAAGTTAGAAGCGTGGTTCACTATGATGCTGCAAGTTGGAACGATGACGTTTATTTATCTGTTGTTATTAATATTAAACTAAATTGAAAAAAAAAATTAAAACATAAATTCTTGTTAAGTTTTTTTTATTGCTCCAATTTACTTATTGAAAATTAAAAACAAATGATTAATGTGTTTATTGTTTAATGTGTTATGTGGCACATTTTTTTTCTCTAAATACTCGTATATTAGCGTGGTAACTAAACTATTAGAAATATATTAGTATTATAAAAATATTACTATTATAAATATATTAGCGTGGAAACCATTTTAAAATTTTACACATAGTTAATGGTAAAAGTATAATAATTCCTATCCCAAAAAAATCTGAATTAAAAATTTTTTCAATAATTCACTTTTATATCTATTAATTTAAAACGTCGAATTTCTTTTTAATTTTTTTTTTTTTTTAACTGGGTGGAATTAGGAAGGGAAGATAATCTACAATCTTTAACGTAGAAGTAGGAGGTAAATTTTATTAAATTATTTTTTAATTAATTTCTCTACAATAAACGGTTATGCCACACGATTATTGAAATATATTAGCAAACAGAATACCAAAAATCGAAGAAGAAAAGTGTACTTAATTGAAGACTACTTCGATCATTAAATCAGCAAAAGACACCATGAAAAAAGTAAATAATTAATCAAAGATGAAATAAGAATTAATATTAATTGACAAACTATAGATATGAAAGAATATATATCCAGCATTTTTTAGTGTTTAATAGTAACGTATGAAGTAGTAGCAAGAGATATAAATCAAGTAAAGGTAAAATAAGCTTTATTTCGAAAAAGAAGCTGTTTAAATAGTGTTTTATAATGTTTCCTCAATAACTAATATTTATTAGTTAATTAATATTTTTTGCTACTCGTATTATTCCTTCTTTCCTCATTTATTTATTTACTTTTTTCCTTACATGTTCAAATTTTCTTATGTCTATCGCTTATTTAAACATAGAAATTGCAATCGGTTTCAGTAAACTTTTTGTGATCTTTTGAGCGTAATCTTATTCGCTAATTGGTTTCTTTGTTAATAGGTTGCTTGCTACGTAAAAAAAAATATATAAATATCCGAAATTATCTCTAATTTTAATTTAAATTTAAAAAGTGACCGTAAATATGGGCTTTACATTACAGTGAATGAGGCACGAAATGGTGCCTCAAAAAAAAGAAAGTATATATGTGTATATATATATATATATATAAAATTATAAATTTGAAAGACACATACAAATAGGTATCTTATAATTTCAAAGACTACTTTTTTTTTTTTTACAAAGATAAAATAAGGAATAAAAGTTTCAGTCATCTTAAGTAATGAAATCCAAGAATAGAAGTCTGTGTGGTTCATAATAGATATGGAAAAAACTTTACATCCAAATTTTTTACATTAATAAATTTTTTATTTTACGATTATCTATCATTTTCTAATAACATAATTCAAAAGGAACTTAGTTAAGGAAAAACAATTTCTAATGAAAATATCAGTTTTTAACAAATTTTTATACAATATTAAATTCTTTTTTATCTACAATTATTCTAATAGTGATAAAAAAAAAAACAGTCCAAGCAGAAATGTATAACACATCCCCGACTCTGAGCATTAAGTTATTTACCGATCTAAAGAAAAAAATTATACTACAAATTTAATTTATTTTGTAAAATTCAGCACCTATTTTATAATAATATGAAGTATATAATCTTTAGGAAGTAGTTCAGTTATTTTTTATTTAAGCAATGCACAGTTAAGTTGTGTTAAGTATACTGTAAAATCGTAATTATGATATTTTTGTTCTGTAAAAAATAAAAATAAAGACCTTTAGCTTCTGTAAATTGCTAAAAGCACTGAAACTTCAAAAGGGTCTTAAATCCCAACTGCACGTATAATTTAAGATCCACAATCGGGTCTAATAGCACTCAACCTGTTAAAATAATTCAAAACATACTGATGTGTTTGTAACACGTTTATGGTAATCAAGGTAGAATAAAGGAAATAATTTTTGTTGATTTTTAATTGGTTTAGCCAATTATTCTAGAACTTTTTTTAATTATTTTTTATTCTTAAAAAGATAATAATAAATTTTACAAATAAGTAAATTCATAAAAGGTGTAATAATTTTCATTTATATTTGAAAAATGTTATTTTTCTGTTAAGCAATAAATATCGAGGAGGTTCAGAAATATTAATATTATCACTCTTCAAGCAAACAGCTTGCCGTTAGAAGTTAACTACTTTTTGTATATTTATATTTTTAAGATTATGACCAAATTTTTCTTTTTGAACTGATAAAAATAAATCCTCTTAACCAGATTTTAATTATATTAACGATTTCTGTGAGTGTTATTGTTTCACGCAAAAACTACTCGATCGATTGAGCTGAAATTTTCCACGAACACAGTTTTTATACTCGGAAAGTACACAGGATTATTACCGTTATGAAATGTTTGACCGTTTCAATATGGTGGTTATTTAAATAGCTAGCAGTAATAACCAAATTATTTCTATTGCTGATATTCAACTTTATTGTGACCAAAGCGTTGCCCAAATCGAATTCGGAAACACTTTGTCGTATTTAAAATTAAATTTTCTACAAAAAAAGTTGTTTGTATTTTTCCATATTTGTTTTGGTAATCAATAAAAGTAGCTTTAAAGGAGCGACTGTTTACGGCGCTTCGACTCTACCAACAAAAGGACTACCACTGTTATTATGTGTGCGACGCGACTGGCTGTACCTATATCGGTTATTTGATTAAAAAATTAATAAAATATTAGATGAAGTACGGTCATCTTCTCTTGGTGTTTATCGGATAACGCTATGAACCGTACAAAATAATTTATTATCCTTACGAAGGTCGGGTAACCAGCTACAGCTATTATTTTTAAAATGGGACCTACTATTTAGAAACCCGCATACTTCAGACTACTCTGATGTCAAGTCCTGTATTGAACTGTTTCTCTGAAGAAATTATAATACATGATAGTTTCTAAAAATTGAACAGAACTTAATTCTTATTTATCAGTATCATTGTTTATTTATATTGCAATGAAAATATATGATAATAAATTTTAAAAACCCGTAGTATTTTTAGGAATCCTACAATAGAATACATATGTTCGATAATTCAAATAATAACGTCTCAAAAATAAAATATAACTACGAAAATGTTAAAAAATTAAAAACAAATTTAAATAATGTATCGAAATAATAATAATTCACATATGTCAAAAGCGAATATAAATTATAGTTCTGTTATAAAAAAGAGATTAACAAATATTTTTGACAACAGATTTGTCTGTACACGAAATATGGTTGTAGGGATTCAAAATATTTAGAATAATATTTTATCTGATTTAAAATTATAGTGGTTTTTACTTTTTATTCAGACCGATTATAGATGAAAAGATGAGAGATTAATTTATTATCAAAGAAAATAACAATTTTTTTTTTAAGTTGCTAAATAAATATTTATAACATATATATTAATTTAATAATTAATATGTTAGTTTTATCAAAGAAGATAAAAGAAGGAAGGTAAGAATGTTCAAAGAATATTGCGCCACGGGCTTGGCGGGTATTATATGAGAGAAAGGCTGGTTCCCTTCTTTGGAAGACTATTCGGAATCAGTCTTTTGCTTGGTAAAGAAGAGAAGAGTTTACAGGGAAAGCTTTTGTGTTGTTGATTGATTCGTCATTGGACGATGTGCGAGTTAATAAGCAACTTTAGACGGACTCCGTAGAATGGAACACGGTTTCGGTGGCTATGAGCCAATACCTGTGATCGTTGCAGCTGGTAAAGCAAGCAGCTGGTAATAACGAGACGATTGTTGGAATATAATGCCAGACACGATGGTATAAAGAGGCAGCTCTACCATATCAGAGAAGGCACGTTGGTTCAGCCTATGGCATTACCGCAGGTACATACTAAAACCGTTAGGATTAAGAAAGAGGGGCTTACTTTTTTCCAGTTATTAGGAACAGTTAAAAAAAAGACCCGAGAAATTGTCTCGGGCACGGGTGTCTCTACCCGGAAGGGTAAGGGTGACGGACTTGAAGTGAAGATCCAAGACGGTACTGGGGAAGCCAAACTCTTCACAGAAAACCTGAAGGAACATTTGAAAGGTGAGAGATCTCGTCGGGTTTAAGAAGGGAGAGGATGATTGCAGTCCATATTAAAAATATGGACTGTGAAGTTACAATGGAGGATGTAATCACAGCAGTGCAGAAGGTTATCCCTGAGGACTATCAGAGAAGGTTAAACTCACCTCTTTTAGACCGGTGTATGGCCAGTCGCAACATGCGACTGGTCCTTCCGAAGAGTGCAGCCGAAATTCTGGAAGCCAAATACAGGATCCCGATAGGTTGGCAAACCTGTCGAGTCGTCAGATGGGACTCTTGGTCGTGTTAGTTGTCTTGGGACTCCAGCTGCTTCGCTGCTTTAGATGTTGGGATTATGGACAAGTCGCGTCATTGTGCTCTGATCCCGATCGCTCGAAGGCCTGCTTCTTATGTGGAGCAGACGGCCAGTTCAAGAAGAATTGTCAGGAGCGGGTTAGATGTAGTAAATTGGCTTGTTGGGTCATATGCTGGACAGTCAAGTATGCAAGAAGGCGGAATCCTTGGTGATGAGAACAGACGCCCCGAGTATGGAGGTCACGTAATTCGAGTTTCAGGGAATGACACGGGGTAAGATGGAGTATGAAAGAAGTTGGTTGGTCGGTGCTTCCCCGATCTATCATTAATAAATGTTATGGGAATAAAGCAATTGTTTTTCAGTGGACCGTGAGATCTTACCTGTGGAGTTATGAGATTCTTTCCGGTTTTTTTAGATCGTGGAGGAAGCAGCTACCAGTAGTTTTATTTACCGGAAGTGGTATGATGGGGAGTGGGGAATAAAGACTCCTACCGGTGGGGGAACCTAGTTAGATGCCCCCATTTGAGTAGCCATTTATAAAATAAAACAGGAAATCCGACAGGGACCCTACCTGCCATGCCGGACGTACTACCAGTCGGCGGGAAGGGCGTTAGAGTGTTGGACATCCCCGCAATGTGCTATATTTAATTGTATATCCGGTGTGGGAGCGTAGGAAGAAAAGAAAAAAAGGTGAATGTGTAATAAAATAGTGAAGTGTTTCAAATTCCCTTAAAATAACACGTAATATGGTTTAAATCACAATGCATTCGTTTTTATACATTTAACTTGTATACATTCAGAATTATTAGAGATATAGTCGACCAGTAATACAAGTTACGTAATTAGAAGTTAATCCTATAAAATATATATATGTACTAGTAATTTAAATATATTTGTGTATAGTAAGCATTTCATACAATAACTTACAAACAAAGTACAGAATTTTTTAATTAAAATTTTTGTATGTTTTTATTAAGATTTCTTTAAAAAACACAAGAAGCACAATAATAGGGAATTTTATTTGACCACGTAAACCAATTTAAATGATATATTTACCGATTTTTTAAAGAAAAGTATGGTTTTACTTTCGGTCGAATGAGTGTGGGGTAAAAATGATTTTCTTTACGTTTACAAGCATTCACTTAAATTGGGGTTTCCTTATACATTTATATTTATAGGCCTAATGTATAAAATTTTGTGGCTCGAAACTATCCAAAATTAATTTATCAATTTCATTGAAATCTAGATATGGTGTAGTAGTATATCTGACGTTGTGCATGTGAAAACTTTACGAAGATTGGTTGAGTAGTTCTCAATTTAAGGTCGAAAAGGTTCGAGCATTGTTGACTGTGTAGTGGTGTATTTTTCATACGCGCGTATGCAGTTATTCACAGTGGTGAGCGAGTTGAAAGTTTATGCTTATGTGTAGGATCTACTGATTAATCGAACATACATAGAGCGTTGTACTCTGAAAATCAGTGAGTTTCTGACTGCGAAATAGTAGGGGCATCGGAAACGAAAAGTCAGTTTTCTTGCGCAGAATTGCTGCGCAAGATTTTTTTAAAAAATTAATCTGTTCTGTAAGTTTCAGTAGTAGTATCATATTAAGTTTCTTTCTGATAACATCTGCGGATAAAAAAATTACATGATCGATGTAGGTTTTTTATTTGTTGACTTTTGAATTAATTCATCACAGAAGCCT
>JAAAKQ030476776.1:0-22876 GCA_010016005.3 Zanna intricata
ATGTACTCGCACCCAGAAAATGATACCATTTACCAACAACAAGAGAAAAAGTTAAAAGGAAGTAAAGAAAAAAAAAAAAAAAAAAAAAAAAAAAAAAAAAAAAAAAAAAAAAAAAAAAAAGGTTTTCCTTTTAAAATTAATATCTATCGAAAAGAAATATTACGGATTTAATAATTTCAATCCCTAGACGGTGAAAGAATGCCTGCTCTTTCTAAAATAAGAAGAACTTATTAACACCTGAGTCCCTCAATTTGCATATTTTTCACCAGTTAAATCACAGCTCCAACGTTTTAATTATTAACATAGTTTTGTCCAGATTATATTAATTTTTTATCCTTCTGTTATTATGCTCATAATGAAAAAAAAGAAGCAAATAATGAAAATAAAAAAATCAGTTATTTTTTGTCATATTATTTTTTGTATCGTATTATTGTTTTATATCACAACGAAATCATCAATTTCTTTAGTGTTCTTTTTGTCCTGATCAATTAAGTTTATTATTTTTGTTTTCCGCTTCTTTTATGAAATAAATAATGCTGTTTATTTTTACTGAAAAATCACTTCCTCAAAATCTAGATCCATCACATTCCAGAATCAAAATAATGTCCAGAGGAAATATCGCCAGAACTATTATTACAAATATTTTCTAGTTTTTTCTTTAGCTGTTTACCGATATGAATCTTCACATTTACCAGAAGCCTCTACCAGATGGATCAAAATATTATTATACGAAAATATTTCAGTCTTTTGCAGCTAAAATTATTTTATAAACGCGGAGATCTGTTTTATTACAATTTTTTTGACCGGGAAGAAATGTTTAATCGTGTAATATTAGTCAAAAATTTTTTTTTTTTTTAATCTGATAAAACAAATATTATAGAAGTTATAGTTTTATAAATTAAATAAAATTCAGTAAGTGTACGCAGATAAGAAAAATTAATAAACCAACAGCTGCATGTAGTCATTGCAGATTAATAGTTGCTGAGGCGCGTTATGCAAATGAGGTTCCCTGTGGATCTGAATCGGTGACTACACAAAACACATTCGTACACCGGCGTTAATTATTATTTGAAATGAATATATATATATATATATAGCAACAGAACCGTTACTTTTATCAATAAGTAAATAAATGCAGTAGCAAGGTAAGATAGCGAAGATGTAATACTTTAATGTGTTGTGCGTACTCAAAACACATTACTTATACTGATTTACTGATTATTATCTGCTAATAATTGAAATAATTATTTTAAAGTATAACATTATTTTTCATTAAAGAATTTAAATTACAATTATTAACGGTAATTAACATTTAATTATGGAACAAATCAAATGCAGTGAAGAAAATTAAATATTGTAAAAACTAGCAAACTGAGATAAAATCAAGTTACATTACGTAGAACTCTTTACTAACAGAAATGTAATTGATGAAATTAACTTCAGAAGCAGCTTGAAGGAAAACTAAATTACCTAACTGCACGTTACAGTTCTCTTATAACTTGAAAAGTATTTATGCACTGAAGAACAGAATTGAGCTATTTAAGAAAATTAGGATTTTTAAAATACGGAGAAAGAAGAGGTATTTAGGTGTGTTTAAAATAAATAGGCATCTACAATACGGGTAAAAAAAAAAAGAAAAAAAGGCAAATGTATAGAATACAGCGAGACGAGGTGATAAGTCATGCTGTCCCGTTCTCTATTTATCTAAGAGCCGGCTAACAGTCGGAGATGAAAATAAAATAAAAATGTTAAGATTCACTCATTTGGCTGAAACTAGAAAAAGATTAAACACATAATGAATGATGTGAATTCACGGGCGGGAAAAATATCGTTTATAAGTAAACAAAATTAAAATGAAATTCAATAAATAAAGAAGAATAATAAAGATTTAAACTTTAAGATAATAGAAACAATACACCAGACGTTGCAAAATGTTTTTTTTAGAAAACGAAAGCAAGCTCCTACAAGTATATACAACACACGCTCACAAAATAAAGAGAAACAGAGAGAGATACTGCAAACAGATATTACAAATCTTAATATTTCAACAGTTATAACGTGGAAAAATTAAATTATCAAATGTTCTTACCTCGAAACAATCTATTTTTCGATTAGAATATAAAAATATGCAATATAAAAATTTTAATTAGAAAGATTAGGGCTGGGACAAATCATTTTAAAGGCAATTGAAAAAACAAAGATATTCCAGTTTTCACATGAAAAAACTGAGCAATGACAATCCTAACTAAATTGGAGGAAATTAAATATTTTTCAGAGCTATTTTTAAAATCAAGTATTGATTTGATATCAAAGTATTGGTTTTATATCGAAAAAAAAACCGTTTTGAGGTAAGAAAATTTGCTAAATTTCATGTTTAACTGCTGAAAATATATTTTAGATTTGTCATACCTTGTTAACATTCTGCAATTATTTTTTCCTTAAACACTCACGCAGCAATTGGAACCACCGTTAGGTATTTCATCAGCTGCTGCGCACTGCCGTGGCGAACAGGTGAACCTACCACCCCCTTTGTTTCGGGGCGTTAATGGGCGCCCCGTATCGTGGTCCCCCTTGTCTTATCGAGGCAACCTGACTCCCCTCTTCTGGAGTGCCGACGATACACTCCTCAAGGAGGCTACCCTCTCCGTCTCTAACATCTATCCCTACCGATGGTCGAGTATGCATTTCGCTCACCTAACCCTTCTCTCGCCTTCACGACCCTCTCTAAGCTCGGGTATCCCCATGCGTCATCAGAAGTACCCCGAAATATTCTGTATATTAATTTTTGGAATGTACATACGTGCATATTTTTTCAAATAATTTTTTTTAAATTAAATTTTAAGTCTTTTCTGTTTTTCTCCCACAATTTTATTTTACGTTACGTATTATATATATTAGTAATTGCTCATGTTCTGATTATAATTATATGTATTTGGAGGTATTTACAGAGAAATTATAAATATAATCTAACCAAACTTAACACTAGCTCACTAGTCAAAATTAGCAAACGAAGCGAGCGTAGGTTAAGTTTAAGATTATATATATAATTATAAGCACACAATTACAACATGAGCAATGAATTACCAATACGTAACGAAAAAAACATTGCAGGAGAAAACAGAAAAGACTCTAATTTTTTTCGTGAACAATAATTTATCAGGATAAAAAATAATCTGAAAACTAACTAAAAAAATATAATCAAGAGCAATAGAAAATTCAAACCAAAATATCTCGTTAATGCAGTAAATCAAAAATAACCAAAATATCGTTATTTTTGTTAAATTTTTTAGATTATTATTAAATTTAGACTGTAGCAATAACTTCCATTGAAAATTTATAAAATAACAAATTTCACTATAACAGCGCGTCATATAAAAACAAATTTTTATATCAGATTACAGATGGTTAAGTAAGATTTCCGAATCGTTATTTAACATACTATTTCACATTTTAATTCGGACGTCTAGTTTAAATAGAAAACAAACTCATTAAATCGCACGCTATATTGGTTTTAATGAAGATTGTGTGTAGTTAATATTTGTTACAAATAAGTCTATATTTATATATTAACTGAAGAGTATGTTAATTACTTAACAAATAACGGTCGTATAACAGGAATACATAAACGTATATATATATATATATATATATAAATATATATATATAGCTGGAAATTACTATCGATAATTAACTCCAATATTATTATTAATACCGCAATAATTAAAACAGTTATAAGTAAATTACCTTTATCGGATTCCTATATAAATATTTGTTTTAGATTATTAAATTAAAGGTTGAAAATTGAGGTTAAAAATTAATTCCAAATACGGTTACTATGATTACAGATGGTTAAAGTCCTCTTTTATGACAAAGTTTTAATTAAAAACGTACATCATAAAATTATTTTTATTTTTGTATTCAACTAAACTCAAAAATTGAAAAAATAGCGGTCCTTAAAATGTACTTTAACAAGTTAGTGGTTAAAAAATAATATTAAATAAAAACTAACCGCATTATTTATACACTTGTTTGTTTATTTCTCTTCTACGTGTTCTAATCGGTATAGAACTTTACTAGGTAAAGTTCGACTTTACTAGGTTCGCGGTCGGTCATATACGATTAAACTAATCTACGATGAACGTAAAAATTCAAACTGCAATAACACATTTTTTTTTTTTTTTTTGTAAGTAATTTGCTGGTAGTAAATACATTGAATAATCTTGAAAAGCGATTACAGTTTGAAATTTTTAATAACATTTCTATAGTTTGTATTAAAAACATAATTATTTTAAAATACATTTAGAAATTTAAATCCCAATTAATTTGTGTGAGGTATGTATAAAAAAAAAGTAGTTTTAAACATTTTGTAAATGATTTATCAGGATAATAAAACAAACTACCATCATAAATACAAGTTACCTAAATTTGTATATGTTAGTGCAAAAAAAAAAAAAAGCATAATTGCTGATATTTAACCAATTTTTACGAATAGACAGAAAAGAAAACACGACATAAGAACATAAAACATTAAACAAAATTACATCATAACCGAACGAAACATTTTAACAAAATGAAGTAGTATTAATGGAAAATATTTCACTCCAGTGTTTTACCAATTAAAAAAATTATTTTTATTCTATGTGAATTTCGGTAGATTTTTCTTCAGTAGATATAGAACTATAGTTAAAAACTATAATATTAATAACCTTCGGGCCATTATTTTATTTTTTTTATTCGCCTAATTAATAGAAACAATTTTAAAAATATATATTTTATTGTGAAATAACTAATAAATAATTAATTATTAAAAAAACTGTTTAGCATCTATCGAACAAGAGATCAGCCCTCTTCGTCTTTCATACTACTCTTTATATCCAATTTTGCTTTAAAAGTTTAATACCTCTCTCTTTTTTCTGTTTAGCCTGCGGAACTACCGTAAGATATTACTTCAGAGGGTGAGTGAGGATGATATGTATGAATGTGATTGAAGTGTAGTCTTTTACAATCTTAGGGCCGACCACTCCTGAGAAGTGTGGTTAATTGAAACCCAACCACCAAAGAACACCGGTATCCACGATCTAGAATTCAAATCCATATAAAATTAACTACCGTTACTGGGATTTGAACCTTAGAACTCTCGACTTCGAGAAAAGTTTAATACCTGGAACATCTAAATTATAGACAAACAGTAACGGTAAGGAAATTATTCCAGTTTTTTTTTTATCATTATTACTAAAAATTATTAATTTACTGATAATCATTAAAATTTTTCCGAATAAGTTTTCACCTAAATTGAATGAAATTTCCTAATATCTATAAATGCTTATTATTTCACTTAGAAATTCTTCGTCTTTAAACCTTCGATATAATTTAAAGAAGATCGTCATTGACGTGTTTGTAATTCGTCGTCGGATAGTTTCGTTTGATAGTCACTAATATTATTATTTTTGTCTAATATAATAATAAATTACTCGTCTGATAATAAATGTAATTGCGTATTAAGTTTTCAGTATTTAAGTTTTAAGTAGTTAGTAATTTAAGTATTTTGCGTAAATTAAGTTTGTTAAATTCCTGTACAAGGAAATAATAATCGCGAAAAAGTCGTAATCGCGAAAACTGTCGGTTTTCAGATTTAAAGGATATATCCATTTTGACATCCCTGAATCCATTTTGAATAGTTTCGGTGTAACGTCTGTACGTACGTATGTTGGATAACTCAAAAACGTAGAATGATGAATGTTTAAATTTTGAACTGTTGGTAACTGAATTAGTGGTGCACTGAACCAAAAGTATCCAGAAAAGCCCAAAAACCAAAAAAATCTGTATTTTGGGTTTTTTCTTAATTGCAGTAATAAGCCCTCATTGAGTGGTTTTTAGCGATAAGTTGTAATTATTTTCATTGCTTCCAGAGTTATAGGCAAATAAAATTTTAATTAATGAAATATTTGAATCTTACAAGGGAAGGCACATCGGTTCGAATCGGACTTCACCTTCTTTTTTCGATTTTTTTTTTTTTTAATTAAAACAATGATTTATTAATAATTATTAATCCGTGATAGTAAAAAAAGTTTTACAATTAATAATAATTGAATAAAATAAATTTAAAAAACATCAGAAATTATTAGTGAAATAAAATTTGATGGACTTTTAATAAAGTGTATATTAATTTAATAGGTATTATTACATACGTATATATGTAATAGATTGAGTATTTAATATTAATTGAAAATTACAATTTAGAATCGTTGTTGCTAATAAAAGTATTGTCACGTGTTTTTGGTTCGATCAGCATATTAAGAGACTAATAAACTATAAATTCCTTTTAAATACAATTTATTGCTCTAAAAATATATAAGATATAATGACAAGATTTGTTTTGACAGTTAAATTATAAAAACCAGAATACAGTCTAATTACTAAAAATGTTATAATGACCGCTAAATCCTAATATTACATTAACAAGAAGATAACACCAACAAAGCAAAGTTTATACAATTCAATTTTTGCAAGTATTACTACTTTTATTGTTTATAAAAGAACTATCTTACACTTTATAAATGAATATAATACTCTAACTTTCATTACTGTTTACTAGTAACTCACCGAACTACTTCTTGTATTCACCACTGTCCACAATGGTATATTTGTGACGTACTCTTCTCTCTTAGTTACCACATTTTTATCACAACTGCGCAGAATACGGCCTCATCGAGTTCGATAAGGCGGAGTTAATAGTTACTGACTCCGCTCTACTGGAGCAATAGTTACTGATATCCGCTAGCCTGCAGAGTCAGTATCCGACTTAACTCTTTAATTGTTGAAGCGTAATAATTTTCAATGTCCGCGCCCTTATGTTTTTCTATAAACTGTTGTTCCTTTCGGTAATCCTTCTGGTCGGAAAACAGCTTTTGGAGATGCTATTGCACTACACAGACCAGATTATTAGACTTATCCGTTGCGTTAAGAAAAGAATCTCTTTTAACTCCTTCTGTAGTCTTTTTTTCATTATTTTCTCTTTCTTCTTAAGAAAAAATCCGTTTCCCTGGTCCGTTACACTGTCCTGTTACACTGCCCCCTCCGTAAAGCTGTTCGTCCCAAACAGCCCCCTGATAAGGCGCCAGGTGATCGAGTTGAACCATGATCTTCTTCGTTCTTGAATTCTGTCGACTATGTCGTTGATTCTGTTCACTAGATGTAAGACCCGTTCCAATTGGTCTGAATTTTCGGACATCTTCCATTACTCTTCCTCAAACGGTAGAACCAGACTCGATCTTCTTCTTGATACTCAGACGAACTGATCTGCAAGTCGTATCTTGCTTTCACGCGGTCGCCAGCCATCTTCAAATGTTGTCGATCATAATCATGTACCTCTGTTAGGTGACCATAGGTTGTTGTCTTCCAGACGCTGAAACGAATAGTAAATCAAACGGTAACCTCAACTGGCTTCCAAAGATCATTTTGGCGGGTGTAAAGACGGTGATTTCACGCATAACTGCTGTGTAAGCCTTTAGAAAGAGAGGTGCCAATCGCCCTGATTAACTGAAAAGAGCTTTCTTAGGTGCTCCTCTGTAGTTTTTATCTAGCATTTTACCATCTCATCTGATTACAGATGAAGTGATGTATTTCTCATTTTACGTACACAAAAACGTTTAAAAACCTCTTGCAAAAGACGAGATTCAAAATTCCGTCTTGAATCACTGTGTATTTCTCTCGGTACCTCAAAACGGCTGAAAAATTCATTAACCAGTGTTCTGCCACTGATGATGCTTCTTGGTTTGTAAAGCGTACATTTCTGTCAATTTAGTGAAGTAATCCATTTTTTCTTCCGTCGGTGATCAGGAAAGACGTACACTCTGAAGATCTTCGGCCACTTGACCCTGAAGTGCGATGATCAGGAACGTTGTCTTCTCCGGTGCTGCCCAACCGTTATTACTGAATGCCGCCTCGAACTGCCGCTTGAAAACAGCCCAGATGAACCGTCAAATTCTGATGTTTTACCGCCGCAGCATGTCCCATCGATGCACCTAATCCTTGGTCCTGTGAACTGTTAACACAGGATCCCCCGGCGCTACGGGCTACTTCCAGTGCCCGTGCGATGTCCTTATGGCTAACTTCTATTACTTTATTTATATCAGTCTCTAAGTTATTACTAATTGTTGGATGTTAACTAGCCTATTCTTTAACTTAATAATGTCAAACTTAACCTTAACAGTATCTTCCTCACATTCTGCACTAATCAACCTAATTTTTTTCTCAATTTGAAACATAAAATTATTGATTTCTTCATTCATTTTATCCTTATTTTCAGTTAGTTTAATCGCTTATTTTCTTTCATATTTCACTCCAATTCTATTTGTATTTCCATTAATTTGGCTTAACAACTCAATAAAATGTCCTTATTGGTAGCAGTAATCTTATGATTAATAAATTTGTACTTATAAACACAAAACGAAAAATATACAAAATTTACAAACCTTCTGTGATGAATTAATTCATCAGGCTAAAAAAGATTAATATCTCTTTACGAATGTTAATGTATTGCTATTGTAATAATAATAATAATAATAGTAATAATATTTGAAACATAAAAAAAGGATGACCGCATAAATTTATTTTATTAATGCATAAAAATATAGTTGTTTTAGAGAATTAGTTTTATTTCGTTTTTAGTTGCATATTATATGCGACACTCGATGTGGAAAGACGCCATTCTCTAAGTTAGTTTTACAAAAATAAAATTGCCTAAAGGTAAACAATAAATATATTCGCTTCTAATATATTTTTATCACGAGTAAAAAGAAATTAGTCGTTGTAAATAAAACGAGGAGCAGCAAGCAGCAGTCTATGCCGGTTTAAAAATGACGATGAACGTCGATGATGATGATAATTACATCGATAACGATGAATAAAAATGAAATACATTGATTATGTAATTTTTTCATAGTTCGGTGTCGTAATAACAGGGTATTTCGTCGATTGAAAACGCTCGTATATCGTAATAAAATTTATATCGGTTGTAATTTAAACCGCGTTACATTCATATAACGTAATAATAATAATTAACTTATATTATAAAGTAAATAATTGTTAAAATGAATCACTACTTTTCTGTAATAGACTAAATTTTTGTTCCGTTTTGTTCACGTGTTTCTATTTTTTTTTTCCACAACTTATTTATAAACCGATAATATTATTAAAACAAAAAAAAATTATGTCTTTAACACCTAATAATATTTTATATAAGTATTAAAATAAAAAACTGTTGAAATTTTATTGCGTTATTTATAAATAAATTACCCTAACGAGACGGACCTCCCAATTAATTATAATATGATTAAACAAAAATAAATGCGATCTGTTCACCTGTTCAACTAGACGAATGTTTTTTAATATATATTTTATCTTAGGAGCGATTTAAAGGAAGATATCAGACAGGCCTTTCGATCAGACAACTGCCGATCAGACAAAAAATCCGTATAACTTCATACGTAGCTACTCCTTAGATTGCACATCTAAAGGAGGTATCTATACAGATCTGAGAAGTATAGAACCTGCATGCACAAAATCGGGGGTGGAAAAATATTGGGATCAGGAAAAATAGAAGAGTAACAAACATACAAATACTCGAAGGAATTGTGATAGAGACGAACGATTCTATCCCGAGGAAAGCTCGAAGTCCTTCGGGATAGCGAGCGTCCGTTCCCCTCAGATTCCTCGGAATATCCGAACGGGAATGACGCGTTTCCGATGAAGGATTTCGCTTCGACAAGATCGATGAGACGTGTGAATGTATCCTACAGAATTATAAACCGTTCGCCCTGACGTTGACTAGCGGATTCAACTGTGATATGGAGTGAGTTGAAAAATCAGAGCCTAACGATTATACACAATATTTTAGTGCGATGAAATAAAAACGAATTTTAACGTACTATTTTTCTGCACCTATTTTAATTTGAAAATAAGTTAACAAAAACAAAATCTCAGTATTAGATCTTTTGATTTATGCAAATCGATAGATATCACGTCGCATATGTGACTAAATTTATTAATAAATAAATATATTATTAAATTTATTAATTTTTCCCGAACTGAATGCTTCTCACAGAATTATTGATTTATTTTTCTCACGACCACACACATATATATATATATATATATATATATATGTGTGTGTGTGTGTGTGTGTGTTTGAATGCGCGCGAGTGTGGACCAGAACATAACATGGCTAATCAGGTACTATTTTACAACTTCGATAAAATAAAATACTAAAAAGAAATTTTACTATTTAATTACTTAGTACGGCCATAACAACACAGAGAAACGATTAGGTTTTTCAAAATGTAACAAATATTTTTTGGAGATAACACAATTTTTTGTTCTAGATACTAGTGCCTTATGAGCTGTGTAACTATAGTTTGAAATCTGCAAATTATGCATTAGAATCATCATCATATTATCACAAGTAAATGTTTTTAATTATAGGTAATTCTTTGCATGACCGACTGTAATATAATTAGCACACCACTAGTTCTGTTATAAGGAAGTCAAACCTACTTTTTTAACCCCTTCTTTTACTAAAATAACCCTTCCTGGAACAAAATTCTAAACTTTAAAATTTTCTTTAAAATCGTGCTGCAAACAAACCGTCGAATGTAACAACTAAAAAATTCTGAATATATTTTGAGTTCGTTTTTAAATGCGCGTAAAAATTTAATTACTGTTACTAATTTAGTGACTAACTTACGCCGAGAAGGTAATGTATTCGGAAAGATTATTTATTCGCTTGTGTCCGCACTAATTTTGAACAATTTCAATGATTTTCTTGATTGTGTAATTATCGCTGCAAACATAATGATTTAGAAACAGGGAACAGTTTTTTCTAAAACAAAATATTCATAATCGTTTGAAACTCATTTGATTGGAGAATGAAATAAAACAACACTGAAATAAAGGAATAAAAAATATATTTACAATTATAATGTTCCGTAACTAAATAGAACACAAAAAAAAAATAGTTTGTAAAATATAATCGTGTAAAAAAAACGAATTACATTTAAAAGAGGTAATCATTAAAATTAGTTAAATAAATTATACAAAAAATTAATTAAAAGAATATTTAAAATAATTTTAAACTGATTCATTTGAAGTTCTTTAGGCAAATAATTGAATTTAAAACCGACTGTCCCACATTTCAAATCCAATAAATAAATAAATGATTTGAATAGCGATTTAATTATAATAAAATTTTGAATCTTTATAATTGAAATTTTTATCCGTTTAATGAATGAATAACTGGTATGTGCCAACTGAAATATTGTGAGATATATTTACTCCTTGTCTCTCATTAACAATTACAATACTTTTAAAGACAGACTACAAAGAGGAGGAGATTTTCTTTTAAATTAACATTCTACCTTTACTTGTTCAGACTTCATCCGTATAATGCTAAAAAAACTTTTTTTTAAATAAATGGTAGCGTAATTTTGGGAGCATCAAATGTAAATTTTAAGGTTTTCACATGCAAGAATTCGATTCCACGGTAGATTTGTTAAAACAGCTATAAGAAACCATTTTATACTTTTTATTTTTTTTAGAAACAAGCGCGAACAGCACAGAAATTATTTAATCCTAAAAAAAAAAAAGAAAAAAAGATTTTATTTCAGCTTAAATAAATTTTTTTTATTAGATTTTCTACTACGCTGATATTAAACGAATAGACTTTACAATTGCTACTCCGCTTATGTTGAATTTCAATTTTCCAGTAATAAAAATTCGAATACTAATAATTATAAAATTATCAGTACAAAACATCACTTAAACTTTTTTTGCCGGATGCCATAAGTGTTCTTAGTCTCTTGTAGGCGGCATGAAACGACCCACAATATACTCCAGCAAAAGGTTTCGTGAAGAATAAAACGCATTTTGTACCAGGGTAATTACGGAAAGTGTAGCGTGGAGTAGTTTCCGGTCGCCTGCTTTACCAATCCGTATGTATCATTTCGTATCGTCAATCCAGTAGATCGAAATGCAGATGACATTTCGAACTCCAACCATTATTTTCACTCCTTTCATTCCGGGAAAGATCGTATAGGTGTGTATGATACACAGCCTCTATTCGTTAGGGTTAATGAATTTCACTATTTATAGTAAAGGTCCTGTAAAATAAGGTTAATTTATTACTGAAAACAAAAATTAAAAAAATTTTTATTTTTTTTAAGAAGGAGAAGAAACGTCTCCCTACCATTATTCCTTTGTATCTCCTACCATATTTATATTTTGACCGAAACATTAAAACATATACATATCTATACAAAGCTATAAATCACACCTCGAAATGTATTCATTAAAAACAAATTCATTCACCTTCGTGACAAATCGCAGGTTTTTCATCTAGTTGTATTAGGATTGTTTTTATGTTGATCCTTTTCAATGTTTTGCTTTTTTGTTTTGCACTCTTCATACAGTGATTCATTAACTACCGAATATTTTATTTTTCTATTATATATTTTCTTTTAATCTTTTTTTTTTTTTTTTTTTTTTTTTTACATTCGTTTGCACGTGTTAGAAAACTGTAGTAATATATCTTAATGCTACTTCTTTCAAACAAAATAAAAGTAAAATAGATTGCTTTTTCTTTTTCAGTTTATATAGAATGTAAATATTTTATGGAATAAGCGTAAAACATTTAGCGGCCAAAAGTAATAAAATGTATTACTAGAGCCAGACAATCGTATTAAAACGAACAGTATTAGAGAATGGACATTTACAGCAACTATTTTTTTCTTAACATTTATTAGAATTCAGATAATTTTTTAAGAATCTAAATTTAAATTTTTTTTATATCAACTCCCAAAAAATCAAAAAACACGATTTTTAAACGTTTTTGCACAAGTCAGATACGGTTAGAAAGTGTATTTACATAGTATATCGTTATTACCACTTTTTAGAAATCGGGTTCTTTCTAAATTGTCTTCGCTATTTTCGATTTAGTATTTCTATATAGCCTTTACTTAAGTAGACAAAGACTACTTCTAATTCTACTCCATATTCTATTTCTAATATTAAAAATTAAAAAAACATTTTCTTAATAAGTTTCAATGAAAGTATTTATTTTTATTTGTAAATCCTATTCCCACTAACTATCATATTTAGATGAATATAAAATTCATTAACCGACGTCATATAAATATGTTATTCACAATTCAGTATGCATTTTATATATATATATACGAGGTGTGATAAAAAAATACGGTGAATTATGTTATAAAAAACAAAGTTAAAAAAATATCTTAAATATGAATTAATCTCCTTCAAAGTACTGTGCTTGGCTAGCAATACACTTATCCCAACGTTGAATCTACGACTGGAAGCATTTCTGGAAAGCTTCTTTTGGAATGGCTTTCAGCTGCTCTGTCGTGGCCTTCTCAATGTCAGGAATGGTGTCAAAACGTATCCCTTTTAGCAAATTTTTTATTTTCAGGAAGAGCCAGAAGTCGCATGATGCTAAATCTGATGAGTAAGGCGGGTTTTGACAGACAGAAAGACTTTTAGCGGCCAAAAGCTCACGAATCAAAAGCGACTGGTGGCACGGCGCGTTGTCATGATGAAGAAAAAAGCAGTTGGCCCATTTTTTAGGTCTCTTTCTTCGCACAACGTTTCGCAAACGCTCCAGTACCCCCTTGTAAAATTCTGAGTTTACAGTTGTTCTCCTTGGAACAAACTCTGATCGCACTATGCTCTCACAATCGAAAAAAACAATGTTTTTGAGGTCGAAGGACGTTCCGACCGTTCCTCATCCTTAACCGACTCATTTCCATTTTTAAATCGCTCATAGCTCTTGTAAACAGTCTTCAAAGTTACCACATTATCACCATACACTGATTTTAACATTTTGTAAACATCTTTGGCACTTTTTCAACTGAAACAAAACTTAATGTTAATGCGTTGTTCAAAATCCATATTTCTCGACAGACACTGCAAACACGACCTCACTGTAGCGGCTGTAGAAGCAAACTGACAAGCCGGAACGTATTCAAACTTATCACTGTCTGTCTCAACACATGAGGATATGAATCATACTAGTTGAAATAGATGCAGCGTAAGTAATTGCTTCTATAAAAAATCATTCACCGTATTTTTTTATCACACCTCGTATACTCGAGGTGTGTTTATATTTATATAAACACACTAGAAAAAAAAGCTTACACCGTTTCTGCGTAATTATTACAAAAGTTTTATTTTGGGGCTATTTTGAGGTGAATCCGCGGCCGTTAGTAATTTTTGTAATCTTCTAATGATGCTTAATCCGAATCCAAAATAAAAATCAAAAACAAAAGTATTCACATACATAATTATTGAATTCAATAATGAAGTGTTCATTGGTTGAAAAGAAAAAAAAATTAGTTTCTCATTTCCTTTGTTAAAAACAATCAGTAGATGTAGTGAAATTATAATTGATTTTAGTAATTACTCTGTATCTATCGATGATGTTTGTTTAACAATGAAATCTAATCTAGTCTATATCTTTATCAGTATTAGAGGGAAAAACGGGCCTACGACTCGCCGCGAAAATGTTACATGGTTTATATTTAATTATACATGATTTTGTTAATGTTTTTGCCAACTGTAACTAAATAAAATTCATAAATTTAGCGCACTAACAACCACAAAATTTTACAACGAAAAGCTTCAAAATCCTGAATATTTTTAGTTGTGATTTTTTAATATAGCTATAACACCGATGTGTTTTTTTTAACCTCAAAACAAAAAATATTAATTTAGATAGATCGATCGTATAAAGAAGCATAAATGATCGAACGAAAGTATTGTTCGTGCGCTGCGCGCAACCGCCCGCACCACGGAGTCCGCTATCCGCCTATAGCAGCTAAAATAAAAATGTGAGCACATACATAAAACAAAAAAAACCCACGCACCATCCTTTTTTTTATGGGAAATATATATATATATATATATATATATATTTATATTTGTCATCATCATTATTGAGTATTGGGATGTTATAGTAAAATGACAAACAAAACCAAAGTGATTCTGATATTACCAGGCAAAAATTAAAGAAAATTTAGGAGAAAACAGTAAATAAAATATAATTTATATTCATACTTAATGACGATCTTACCTCATGATCGGTCGGTAGTAGTTACTTAACGTGGTTTTTACATTCCTTTTTTCATTTTTATCAAGTTCTTATAACTTCTTTAGAACGGCATCATTTCATACTCATACTCAAAAGTAAAACTAAATTTTTATAGTAAAAGGAAAAATACTAAAAAGAAAAAAAAGGACAGAGCTATTTAATTCTGTAAATTACGATTTTTTTTGCAGACAGTGCAAAATTATTTCCTGAAATACTCCATAATTTTGGTTACCCTAATAGTTGTACCGCCTACATGTATTGTGGTATGTACTCGTATAATATAATAAACGTATAATATTTTATGATTGAATGATTAAGTTATCCGGTAATGATTACGAAACATTACTTGTCTATATGTTAGATGCCGTAACTCTGAACAATGTAGTCGATACGACATGAAAAAAACACTAGTCGCTCTTGAAAACAGCACAGCCGACCAGAATGACAAGCGATCGTACGTCATACCCTAAAAAAAGCGTGTCATAAAGCGGTTTCCAATTGCCTTCTTTACCAAGCCGAATATACCCATCGAATATCGGTGAACTGAAATATACCGATAACTCGGTAAACCGAGTTCTCTGAAATTGTGGCCTACAAACTATAATACCTTCACTATGCCCATTGCAGGTACCTACAAGAGAGACCGGAAGAAGTAACAGAAAGGAACAAATTAACATACCCCTTTCTGCGGAAAATGTTGCACTATATTTACACGCAGGTTTCCAAGGAAAAAAGAAATTTACTTCGTTTAGATATTATAACATTTGTATTACATTATTTACATTTATAACGTAATATTATAACACGTGTCGTAGGCAAGCCCTCCGCAGCTAGGTCCTCCTTCGGGCGGCGTCTCGGAATGGAATTATTAGATGTCTAAAATTGATCACATTTTGTGTAAAGTTTTTTTTTGAATGATGAAAATTGATATAACGGAAGTTAAATAAGAAATTTAATTCTAGATATTGGTACTAACGAATCGGGGAATTTCCGCTAGTGATCGGTACATTCCGGTGCCTAATTTCTGGTTAGAGTTCATTATTTTATGAAGAAAAACAATCACATAAATAAATAAATCTGATGTGGACACTACAGCACTTCCTTATACGCCTATTAAATTAGATATACACAATTTTTTTTTTTTTTTTTTTTTTTTTTTTTTTTTAATGAAAAGTACATAAAATTTTATTTCATTAAGTTCTGATATTATTTCATTTTTTTTTTAATTTATCGTAAAAAATTGTTTACAAGCAGTGGTTAATAATTATTAATAAATCAATAAATTTAAATTAAAAAAAAAAGGAAATGAAGTCGGATATATTGGATGCCGTAAGAAGCGTGCCTGACATTCAGGCACGCCTTTTGCATTTCCAACTAGTTAAACCTCAAGCTCGCTACAAACTCAAGAACCATTCGACGCCAAGACACGCCTCCATACAACATGAATTGAAGCAGCTAGCCCTGAAAATCATCCACGAGGAATTTCCGGAGGACGAGTGGATTCACATCAACACTGACGGATCTTCAATTTCAGACGGTGGAGAAACAGGGGCTGGATACTACTGCCATCTTTTTCAAGGACATATCGCCGATAGTGACAATGATACCAAAGTTGAAACAATGCACGCCACTGCGGCTGAAATGGAGAAGCTAGTTACTCCTTTGAAGGCAATGTTTTTGGTTGACTCTCAAGCTGCTCACATAATCTATAGTGCAACACCCAAATGGACTGCCAGAGGACGGTTGAGTGTAGAAGAAGACTGGAAAACCTGGGAAATCGCGGGTGGACACTAATATTTCAGTGGATATCCAGTCATATCAAAGTACATGGTAATCAGGAGGCTGATAAACTAGCCAAGTTAGGAACGACTCTACCCCAATCTAGTTGCCCCACATCCTTGCGTTCATCCAGGGCACTGGTCGATGCGGTGGTCGACAGATGGAAGAAACAGCGCCTCTCCGAGACGGCTGCTGTAGGGGATGGGAAATTTTGGTCACTGACATTCCAATCAACCTCGGATTCCCGCGTACGGTTAGCGCAGCTGCCTTCCGATTAAAAACTGGCCACGACTATCTTGCTTGCCATATTCATTACATACATGTTCTGCCGTTTCCTGAATGTCCGCTGTGTGGTTGCGGGACGATGAATGCTGATCACCTGAGAGATTGTCTGGCTCTGGACCACACCCAGGATGAGAGTCCGTTGTTCACAGGAACCCGTTTTTGTTGGTCAGCGCGTCGCCAAAGGCTCAACAGCCAAGGGCAGCCGTTGGCTAGTAAGTAAGTGACCCGAACTGATGTGCCTTCCCCTTGATCCAAATATTTCATAAATTGAAATTTATTAATTTATAAATCTTGAACCACTGAAAATAAGTACCACTTACGATATATCGTTGAAAAGCTCTCAATGATGGCTTATTACTGCAGTTAAAAAAATTCCAAAATTCACATTTTTTGGAATTTTGGGCTTTCTGAATACTTTTGGTTTCATTCGATTGCAGTCAAAAGGAGGGATGTACAACTAGATGATACAGCAGTCCTAAATCCAAAATTTCAACATCCTACGACTAACCGTTTTTTAGTTATGCGAGATACATAAGAACATACGTACGTACAGACGTTACGCCGAAACTAGTCATAATGGATTCAGGGATGGTCAAAATGGATATTTCCGCTGAAATCTGATAACCGAAATTTTTCGCAAATACACCGATATATTGATATATAATAATATAATAAGTAGACCTAAACACCTGATCACCACGAGACATGTACTAACGAATCGGTATTTTCCGCTAGTGATCGGTACATTCCTGTGCTAAGCTAAGAGAGACAATCTCACACACACAGACAGACATACAAAAAAATGCCCTTTAGTAGTAGGGGAAGATTTGAATGAATTGAGAAGTAAAATCTGATGCCGTATTTAGATCAAATTATCATAATTAAGCATATTATTTTCAAAGCTAGTATTTATTTTATTTCGGCCGGTAATTGGTGCTACTGATTTACTGTCTATAAATAATAGTAATAATAACAATAATAATAGTAAAATAATTTATCTAAACGGAGAACGGTTAGAATAAAGAGGAAACAATTATAATATGTATAACGAAAGAAAGTAAAGATCCCGAGTCAATTACACAGTAGACTGCCGCTGTCCAGACTAGATGGTGTACGGCTATTAGCACTCCGCATTATTATATTTAATAAGGCAATTTACATGGTTTGTGGACCAAGAAACCGCTTATATACATTAACCACTAGTAAAACCTTCTGCTTCGTTCTCTCATCGTTCTTGCACTATTCTTCCGACTACTGTACGCGTCATAATTATTATTATTACATTGCACGGTACTAATTTAAATATATTCTCAACTTGAAATTAATTTTCTACGTCATCCGATTAACAAATGTCAGTATTTTTTATTGACCATGTCGACGAACCTACATGATGTACGAACTAACAATAAATGTATTTGTAAAAGAATATATATGATGGGATAAAAGGGCTAAGAAATACAGTATTTTATTGGTTTTTATATTTTCTAAAAAGATATTCTTTATCTTTGAATTCATTGTACTCGAAAAACTAATGAAAACTGCATCACAGTCGATTCTTTAAATAATATATGGGAATATATCTTTATCTATCCTGTAACCATAAGTTTAATTAGTTTTACACGATATTTTTTAAATAAACAAATCAGCTATTTTATTCGATACCCCGTGATGAATATCACACGATCGTTTCTTTAACTATTAAAAACTTCGTGTGATCCGACTGAATCTAAAATGGAATGATTTTAAAGTGAAATCTAAGAGGAAATGTCATTTCGAGACAAAAATTCTTACATGAACAAGAAAACACATAGTAGATCATAATATAAAAGGCTAAGCTTAATTGATTTATTGATAAAAGGACGTGTAGAAAATAAATATTTCAGGAAAAGAAAAATAGAGTAAATTTGAATAAATATATAGTAAATGATTGAAGATTTAGGATATGTAAAATTTTAAAATTAAAGGATTTCTGAACGATAAGCATACAGAATCGCTTCGAGCACGTCAAGTGAGCTATAATGAGAAATAAATAATATTCAAATTTCGAAAAAATTTATGTATTTAAATTTTTAAAAATGTATTACATTCAAAAAATATTTTTTTTTATTCAGGATTCTGTATAAAACACAAAGTCTCTGTAACATGAATGGTCTTTTTCTTTCGTGGAAATTTATCTACTTCCTCCGAATCGAGGAAGTCGAACTTTTATAGCCGCGTTTCCTTCCTAACGGTAATCTTTTTTTTTAGCTTCTCGGGTTACTGTTAGGTAATGCTTCAGAGGATGTGATGTTCCCGACCGATCCGAGGAAATAAAGGAAAATTATAACGACTATGGAGCCCGAACCCGATCCGAACTCACAAACGTTCGGAAGAACGTTCTACGACGCAAAATTCAAAGTATTACTGGATTAACAGCGGGAATCGAATTCCAATTTAACGCTACAAATAAATAAAAATTCTGTGAAGAAAACAATTTAATTATGACGTCGTTAGGTTTTTTCGTTTATTTAAAAAAGTAAAAATATCATATTCATTTGAATACAGTCATTTTATTACGATGCATTCACAGCTTCTACGTAAGCGATTCATTTACCATTTATACATTTTTATCGATTTAATTCTCCGTGGGAATTGAAAATGTATGTTAGGGGAAAATTAAAAAGACTGAGAAAACGCAATTTATTAAAATAATTACGATTTTTTTCTTTAATCGATACTATTCTGCTTCACAAAGATAAAGGAGAGTAAAATATTTTCGCACTTTACTTTCAGTTAGGACTGAAACTAAAACTCCTTATCATTCGTTAATTTATCCGCAACGGTCAAAGTACAACGATTCATGCAAACACACGTACTCTAATTAATTCTGTAACTTAGATTTTTGTTATTTTTTGTTAAATTTGATTTTTAGTATTTTTATTTATTTATTTATTTTTTTTAATTATTTTATGTAATAAAGATCTCAAAACGTACAGAAAAAATATCCACGTGGGTTAATTTTTTTTTTTTTTTTTTTTACACAATACGATACTTTGCCTCCGCTATAAATTTACTAACTGGCCGGAAAAAAATATAAGTTATTTAGGTTTTTATTGTAAATAATTTGAAAAACCTACTAATATTTTTCAGTAATATATTAATTTCTCATGATTAAAAAAAGGGCTTAAGCTCGTAAAGTGAAACAATTATTTGTTCAACAAAACGTTTAAAATATTACAAACTATTTTCTTTTGTAATAAGGAACATTAAATAATTAACAGATCCAATATCATTTAGAACCGAATATTACTAAGTCGACCCGCATTCGTGAAATAAGTTTCATTATCTTTGTTTAACAAGAGGTTTTTGCTAATTGTAGTTGGTTTTTTCGGTTTGAATTTATATTTAAACGACAATCCGCATTAACATATCGATCGAAAGAAAGATGGGTTTTTTTTTTTTTTTTTTTTTTTTTAATATCACTGAATAACAATATATATTTCTGAAATAAGTGATGATAATAATAAAACAATAAACAAAACGATTCGAAGAAACCTAAATGCAATTTTCTCATTCGAGCGATGTTGAAACTAGCGAGCTACTTCTTTCTAGTCGACCGTTCCAACTCGGACTTAATTGCTTGTAATTAATTGATTTCTCATGTTTACAGATAGCACTCGTCTACCGTCCACCGCCTTATAAACCGGTTTTAACTTCCTCCCGTTTTCATTTACTGCAAAAATCTGAATTATACTTATGGAATGCGCATTATTCTTATTATTTATTCAACTATTTACCGATTTATATAACTTTTCACTAGGGCCGCATACTTAACATTTTCAAATTTAAGATGATTCTTATAATTCGTTCGATAGCAATATTACGGTATGGATTTCGTTACGTTAATCGCATACGACACATACATACACGGAAACTATGTAAAGAGTATTCATTTTAATTTAGGAGATTTTAAAGTGTATTACGTAATTTGCATAATTAATAACTTAATTTTCGATTGCACAGAGCGGTTTGGTGGAAAACCGGATAAAAAAGTAAACCTTAATGGATAAGTTCCTTTGAATAAACTTTTCTGAAGTACCTCCATTTACTTCACCCTTGATAAGTAGTTTCCCTACTCTTACACAACATAAAGAGGTGAATTAATTTGTTTCTTTAAACGAATTGTTCTGGTCTATCTTACGGCCAAGGCGCGCGTAAAACCATCTGAATTAAAAGAAGTATCGGTAATAGGCCGTTTTTTCAGAGAGTAATGAAGTTAACTAAACGTCCATAATCTGCTTGTAAATTTTTAACTCTTTATTTACTTTATTTTAATGGTGCTTCTGAAAGATAATACGATTATAGCTGTTGTTTTGAGTTATGGAGCGACGTTCTTTTGACTTTTAGCTTTCACCCGCTCATAATTTTTTAGGTCGACTACTCTTGCCCACAGGGCTGGTCTAGTGATTAACGCGACATCGCAAATCAGCTAATTTAGAAGTCGAGAGTTCTAACATTCAAATCCTAGTAAAGATAATTATTTTTATACGGATTTGAATACTAGATCGTGGATACTGGTCTTCTTTGGGGTTGGATTTTGGGTAGACCACACTACTCAGGAATGGTCGACCAGAGATTGTACAAGATTACACTTCATTCTCGTTCATAAATATAATCCTCATTCATCCTCTGAAGTAATACCTTACGGTAGTTCCGGAGGCTAAACAGAAAAAGAAAAAGGTCGACTATTCTTAAAAATGTCTCGTGTAACATCATCATCATCATCATCGTGTAGATGTTGATTATGATGATAATGATGATGATTACTATCAAGAACTAACAAGTAGATTTAATTTATTTAATTACTGGTATGATTAAAATATTAAAATTAATAATTTCTTAATCGGTTTTTACGATAAAATTTGTAAACGTTACTTGTATTAAATACTATTTATTTGTATAACTTAAGCTTCTAAAAAAAATACTGTACATTTCTAAAAAAAAAAGAAGAAAAATTGTTTCTTTAAAAATATAAGGATTATCCCGAAAATGTGAAAATGTTTCCTTCGTTTCGTTTACAATTCCTTAAGTTTTTTCTTTTTGTTAGCATTTTTAACAAGTATTTTCTTTAGGTAGGAATTCGTAAAATATTTAGAATGAATGTTTGCAAATACAGTACAGAGCAAAGCAGCCTAGATATGTAGCATTAGAAATGTGTATGACATAATTTCCGGGTGGGGTAGTGGCCGATTTTTTAACGGTAGAAGTATTTTATTTTATAAAAGGTAAAACTTTATTTAAACTTGTAACATACTCATTTACGAGCAAACAATAAATGAATCTGAGAACGAACAGTTAAAATTATTTTAGAAGACCTGCACCGTATGAAAAAAATGTATTAGACTTTCCGATCGAACCGAGTTAATTGATTTGAAAAAAAAAAAAATATTTTGATTGGTAATGCTCTAATTTACCTAAACTTGTCCGTAGGTTTTAGTTTTCATGAGGGAGTCAGTTGTATGTCTGATGAATTGAAAAGTAGGTTCTAGTTAGATCTATAAATCGGTAATAAGGCAATTTAATTTATCCTAAAACGTATATGTGAAGAATACAGAACAATTAGCTTAACTACTCATGCGTCAAAAATCTTAACCAGGATTCTGTACAGACGAATTG